>PVIC010027609.1:0-23749 GCA_004025085.1 Thryonomys swinderianus
AAAATAAAATAAAAAGTTATTACAGTGAAAGACACATTGCCATGAATCTCCCTCAAAATATATCCCTCTTTGTTCAAACATACTTATCCCACCAATCTTGCCACTTTCTGAAGCAGTTCTGGTGGTCCTTTCCCATGAGAGTCCTTCGTGGTGCAGTCATGGCTGCCTTGATGTCCTGATTGGACTCGAAGCTTTTACCTTTCGAGCTCATTTTCACTGTGAGGAAGAGCCAGAAGCCCCACGGTGGCAGATCCAGTGAATAAGGCGGGTGGAGGAGACACAGCACGGTGTTCTCATGAGCCCCCTTCCCGTTGGATGCGCCGGGCAGTGGCATTCACGGTACTTTGACCACATTTGTACAGACACAAAAGAAGACTTCCAGAATTGCTGCAGAAAGTGGCCAAAATGATGGGATAAGTGTATTCCAAGAAAGAGAGAGGACTATATTTTAAGGGGAGATTAATGGCACTATCTCCTTCTGTAACATATTTATAAAATTTAAACATTCGCCAATTTTTTTTTTTTGAGACAGGGCCTTGCTTTGTAGTTCAGGCTGGCCCTGAGTTCACTACGTAGCCCAGGCAAGCCTGGAACTCAGCAATCCTCCTGCCTCTGCCTCCCGAGTACTGGGATGACAGGCGGGAGCCACCTCGCCAGGCACTGTGGTATGTGGTATTGATGGCTGGTGGGCCTGAGTCCCCACGCCCAGCATTCTATGTGGTCACCGGGATCGAACTCAGGACATTGTGCTTGCGAGGCAGGCACCGGAACCACTGAGCTAAATCTCCGGCCCAACATTTGCCATATTTTTAATCACTCCTGGTAATAGGATAGTTCCAGTTTTGCTTAATTACTTATTACGTATAGGAAAAAAAGAAAGCTTAAGTAAGAAGTCTGAGTCAAATGATAACTTGAGTTTTCTTATATGTTTCTTCTGCTTTTAAATTTTCTTTATGGAACATATGTTACTTCTAGAATTAGAAAAATAATGTTACGCATGAGGAGCAGGGTCAGAAGAGTGGAAGTCTACTATTTCAGTTGAAATATCTCCTCACTGGGCCAGGGGCCATGAGGAACAGCTGAGTGCCCACAGCTGAGCAAGAACCACGCCTTCCACAGGCGGCTGGAGAGGCCCCACTGCAGGCAAAGAGACGGATTCACCGGAAGTCAGTGGGGAAGAACAGACTCGGCATCCGGAAGACAGCCCCGAGGCGTTCAGCGTAAACCTCTGTTTTCAGTAATAATCACATGACTGTTACTGGGGCCGTGCAGCTGATTCTATAGGACGTGAGCGCTGGGGGGATGTCCTGGGGTGGATGTGGGTGAGAAAGGGAAAGCTTCTCTTCAAGGTCCTGTTCGGCGCTGGAGGTGTAGACACGAAAGTGACCAAAGACACATAGGAGGGGAAGTGCTCCTCAAGTGCATGGGGAGGCCAGCAAAAACAACCAGCTACCTTGCTACCCAGTGAAAGCGGGAGGCTTGTGTGCTCAACGTAGTGGGGAAGAGGAAAGGAAGTAAAAGGCTTCCACGGGAAGAGCAAGTAGGTTCCTTTAGGAAAAACAAATGCGTTTTGAGGAGAACGAAGAGGGGTTAGCAGAGGGTGGAGCTGTTCGTGCAGGAGCTGGCAGTTCCCCTTCTCTTCCCGGGAGACGGACTTAGCCTCGGCCTGTCTCCGGGAGAAGGGGCTGACTCACCATGGAGAGGGAATATTTCTGACAGTTTTGTGTTCCCAGAATTGTGTTTTGTCAGACAACAGAAGGTCCAAGAAGGCTTCTTTCTGCACGTGTGGATTCTCAAGTGTCTCAGGCGGAAAATAATCTAGACAACTCTGGAGTTCTGCTGGGCCCCACAGTGTGTAGGACAGGAGGAGACTTAAGCAGGGGCAAGTTGGATGGAGCTGTTCCCTCGCAGAGGTCCAGGCGGGGAGGGAGGTGCCGGGCTGGCTGAGGTAAAAACAGCTGCATGCGAGATTATTAAACAGGCCCTTAACACGTGTCTAAGTCCTAAAATTCTAGATTTTTCTTTTCATTCTTTCTGAGGTTTTGCATGTTTTGTTTTTGAGACAGGATATAAAGCTCAGGCTAGCCTTGAACTAATGTAGGCCAGTCTGGCCTCGATCCTACCATGATCCTCCTGCCTCAACCTTCCAGATACTGAGATTACACACATGTTTTAGCACATCTGGCTGAAGTTTGGGAACAAAAAGAAAGAAAGAACAAGTTGGGGCTTCATATCACACTCAGAGCTAGAGTCTCTGTGTTAGACCTGATATACCTCTTGTGCTATGGTCATGGAACATCTCGTCCTGATTTCTTACCTGCAAAATGAAGTCTCCCACTTAAACTTTAGCTCCTCTCTTTGGCTCTGGACAAGCAAGAGGTCAGGGTGGGGAGAGTAGGCCCGGAGAAAACAGAGCAGTCTAGTCCCCGCACCAAGGGGAACACGGGCAGTGCCTGTCCCCCTGCAGCACATGTGGTTGACCAGATGGCCTGGCACTGAGGGCAAACCAGAGAGTAGATTCCAGAAGCTGAGGCAGCCTTTGA
Organism: Thryonomys swinderianus; assembly: GCA_004025085.1. Lineage (NCBI taxonomy): Eukaryota > Metazoa > Chordata > Mammalia > Rodentia > Thryonomyidae > Thryonomys > Thryonomys swinderianus. Next base: position 2,544 of record PVIC010027609.1, read on the forward strand.
GCAGGCTTTTCCGTGACCCGCTCTGGGTCCGGGAGAGCAGAGTGTCGGTGGAGAAAGCCCACAGCCAGCGTCTTGGAGATGAGCACAGACTGGAGGAAAGACCACTGCACGGTATTTGGTCGCATGGCGTCCTCTGCTGGTGAGCAGCTGAACTTCATGTACCTGTCAGACCCCTGAAAATTCAGTTCCTCCTTCGCTGACCACAGGACGGACATCTATGGGCAGCTCCGCAGTCTGTACTCCAAAGCTGAAGTTTAGTTTTGGTGACAGGTTATCAAACCTCAGGACTCAAAATATACTTAAGGAAGATTATGTGATAAAAACGCCTTATTGAAAAAATCTGTACATCTAAAAGCAGAATGAAATGAACGAGTAAAATTTTCCCAGCCCCTCTTCAAGCTATCAGTTTGAAGGGTAAAAGAAGTTAGTGAGCAAAATGGATAATTTTTTTTTGAGACAGGGTCTCTCTCTGTAGTTCAAGCTGGCCCTGAGCTCACTAGGTAGCCCAGGCAAGCCTCGAACTCAGCAATCCTCCTGCCTCTGCCTCCCGAGTGCTGGGATGACAGGCGTGAACCACCACGCCCACCACTGTGGTATGTGGTATTGATTGCTGGTGGGCATGAGTTGCCATGCCCAGCATTCTATGTGGTCACTGGCATCGAACTCAGGACCTTGCGCTTGCGAGGCAGGCGCCAGAACCACTGAGCTAAATCTCTGGCCCAAAATGGATAATCTTTGTAAGTCATGGTTGAGCCTTTTGGGGGCACTTCACAGAAGTTAAGAAAAAATACCCTTGGTGCCTGGCAAACAAACCATTTCACACATCTGAAATTTTCTAGTTCTTTGTAATCACGTTGAAGAAAGACATAATCCAGGTTATTGTGAATAGTAAGAGTTTTATAGCCACTCAACCTGTGGTTTTTATGATACAAAAGGCTTTAAAAGAATGGAGGGATATTTTATTACAAAATTCTTTCCTTTCCCATTTGTATGAAACAAGATGTCTCAGCCCAACATCTATAAAAGTAAAGAATAGGAATAGAATTGGCACTGATGTCTGCCTCTTTTGATAATGTCATAGTCACCCATAGGGAGATGAAGTGTTCGTTATGAAATGCATTTCCGGTGAAGGTTTACATTTTAATTCTCAAAGATGAACTTATCACACTTCAGTATACTGTATCATTCTGATCAAGCATGTACTCATCATAATGGATAACTCAAAATCCCAAATATTTTAGATCAAATACAGAAAATAAAGCACATTTAAATTTTTTATGTGTATAGAATTTTTGCAGAAATATATGAGAGGTTGATCAATAGAACACTTTCAAGCATAAAAATCCATGACATTAGGATAAAATGATATGTGACAAGTGGGATGGAAATATTGATTTCAAGGAGAAAAGAGACAAATATTTCAAGGTTAAGAAAGCATGTGTATGAAATTTTTAAATGGATATCAAATACTAACCTACATGATATATTCCATTGTGTATGTAGTGTGATCAAAATACACAGTGAATGGTAAAATTTTTTAAATACATTACAATAAAAGTCATTGCTGTTAACTCCCTTCAAAATATTTCTCCTAGGTTTGTTGGGTTAATTTTATTTTTTGCTTATTATTTTTTCAAGACAGAGTCTTGTTATATATCCTAACCTAGCTTGACACTCGCTATGTAGCCCAGGTTGGCCTTGAACTCATAGCAACCCTCCCGCCTCAGCCTCCCAAGTGCTGGGATTACAGGTGTGAGCCACAATGGTCAAACACCTTCTCTTCATTTTGAACACATTTATCCCATCATTCTTACCACGTTCTGAGGCAGTGCTGAGTCATCTCTGTGCCTTTATGAGACATGATAGAAACACAATGAATGCTGCTGCCGAGTGCTGGGCAGTGGAAGGCAGGCTCAGAAAGTCAGTCCAGTGTGTCCTCGCCCACCTTATTCACCAGATCTGAAACCACGTGACTTCTAAAAACCACGTGACTTCCCCCAAAGTGAAAGTGACCGCAGCAAAAATGTTCTGAATTGGCCCAGGACATGACAACACAGCTGAAGACTCTCACCCGCGAAAGAAGACTCCAGAACCCTTCAGGGAGTGGCGAGGAAGGTGCCGAGGTGTGTTCAGGTGAGGCGGAGGGGTTCTGGGGGGGGGGGGGTGTGTGGCAATAAGTCTTTGTAATAAATTTATTTTTATTTAAAATTCTCCATATGTTCCGATCATACTTTGTGTAAGTCTCCACTCACAGTTCTCCAGTAAGTGGATCATCTGAAGCTATTTAAGCTTCTAATGAAATGTAAGTGCTAGCTTTGAAATGAGTAGTTTTAGAAGGTATTTTTGTGGATCCACAAGGGAATCAGGTTTGAAGATCCCTGTTCCGCTCAACCATAGATTATAAATTGTGTTGGGTGAGGGGACAAATAGAACAAGGGAATCGGTAAGAGTTTGTATATGATGATGAGGAGGAGGATGATGGCAGCTAATTAGAGTAATTACCCGGTGCTGGGAATTATTCAGAGCACTTTGCATTAACCTTCCCACCACGACACTATGAGGAAGGAACCATTAAGGTCCCTATTTCACAAATGATGAAACAGGTGTGACCAACCTGAGCTGACACAGCTCACTGGAGACAAAACTAGGAAAGAGACATGGCATTGGGCTCGGGTTCTCACAGACTGACTGCTTGTTTAATTATGTGTGTTTTTATTTTACTTTACATTCTTTATTCAACTGATATATAATGGGTACTCTGTGATAGTTCAACACATGGACACATTGTGTAATGCTTAACTTGGGTAAAACACATCTTTCTCCTCTAACATCAATCACTTCTTGGTACTTTTTTTTTTTTTTTTTTTTTTTTTTTTTTTTTTTTTTTTTGAGACAGGGTCTCGCTTTGCAGTTCAGGCTGGCCTTCAACTCACTATGTAGCCCAGGCAAGCCTCGAACTCAGCAATCCTCCTGTCTCTGCCTCCCGAGTGCCGGGATTACAGGCGTGAGCCACCACGCCCGGCCATCAATCACTTCTTTATGGTGAAAACACTCAGAATCTTTGCTCCAGGCTGGAGATTTAGCTCAAGAAGTACTCTGCTTACCTTGCAAGCACAAGAGCCCAAGTTCGATCCCTGGTACCACAAAAAAATAAAAAGATTCCTTTCTCCAGAGCTTCCTGGTCCCACCTAATGACCACCCAGTACCCACTGGCCAATGTCTCCCCCCTTTTCCTTCCAGCAAAAGTTCTGAGAGCTGAGGGTGTTGCTCAGTGGCAGAGCGTGGAGCGTGGATGAGTCCCAAGTGTGATGTCAGCATCAAGACAAAACAAAATAAAGCACTATCCCATGGGAAGACATCTCGATGGGTTTTTTTTTCCCCCTCAGGCCTCCAGGATGTGTCTACTCCGCCTCACAGACACCTGCCCACACCTCTGGGTCACAAACCTCAGCATCATTGAGATGTTTGTTTAAAACACAGGTGCCAGGGCCCTGCTTTGGACCAAAGCACCCCTGGCTCTGGAAGGAAGTTCCAAAAGCTGCCTTTTCTCACGGTTTGGTTGGTGGCTTTGGTTTGGTTTTGTGAGACAGAATCTCACTATAAAGTTTAGCCTGGCCTTGAACTTGCTATGTAGTCCAGGCTGGCCTCAAACTCTTGGTGATCTTCCTGCTTCAGCCTCCTTAGTGCTGGTATTAGAGGCATGTGCCACCACATCTGGCTCAGAAGCTGTCTTTTGAAGTTGGAAAAGGATGCTGAGCAAGGTAAGCCTCATTCCTCAGAACAAGACTTCTGTCCGTGTTTGGCCTCCCTCCTGTCTTAATCACCTTTCCATCTACTTTTGCAAAATTCCATTGAACATTAGAAAATAGTATATTGTCCTTCTCCCCTGGACTGTTATCCCATTATACAGATGAAAAAACTGAGGATGTGCTGGGTTTCCACTCTTGTCAAAGTCCCGCAGCTGGGACTGGGCTCGCATCTGAGAATCCTGCCACTCACCACCCCCTATACCTCTGCCAGGCTTGCTCGATGACATTTTTCCACAGCGGGACCTTGAGCTCTGTTTGAACACCAAATAACATCTCTCCTCAACTAGGTCCTCCACTATCTTCACCTGACTTAGGAGCACAGGAGCAGAAGAAGAAGCTGAGGCATGGTGTGGGCAGATTAATGCCTCCCCCAAAGATCTCTAGGTCCTACTCGCAAAAGTGCACATCAGCTTTCATATCAAGAGGGGATGAAGGTTGTGGGTGGAATTACAGGTAATCATCAGCTGACCTTCAAGAGGGAGGCTGGGTGCATATATAGGCTGAATGGGGGTCCCTGGGGTCCTTCAAAGTGAGGAGGAGAAGGAATTGTAACGGAGAGCCAGAGTCAGGGTTGGCTTTAAAGATGGCTTTAAAGGTGGAAAACGCTGGCCACAAGGAAAGTACGAGGGCGACCCCTAGAGGCTGCACGCAGCAAGGAAGTGGAGGCTCCTCACATGGCTCCTTGGGGAAAATACCAAATTCAAGTTGGGCACCCACAGGACCACATGTACAATCACGTAATTACTGACAGAGATGCATTATGGGAAATGTGTCATTAGGTGCTTAGGGTGGGAATCTCATAGAGTGTCACTCGGCAAAACACTCTTAGGAAATGGCATCTGTATTCCATCCGTCATTGACCAAAACATGCCACAGGTGACTTTATATACATACTACAAGGCTGGGGCTACACAGGCACAGGGAGATAAATAGACATGCACACACACACACTCAAGCATAAACATATGTATAAACACAATTATACACATTAATAAATTTGCATACATTTTTGGGAAAGCATGAGGCTCACTACTATGTTTAAATTCCTGCGTATTTGAAAGAGAGGCTAGACAATTTTTTTTTTTGAGACAGGGTCTCGCTTTTGTAATTCAGGCTGGCCCTCAGCTCACTATGTAGCCCAGGCAAGCCTCGAACTCAGCAATCCTCCTGTCTCTGCCTCCCAAGTGCTGGGATTACAGGTGAGAGCCACCACCCCCAGCACTGTGGTATGCAGCATTGATTGCTGGTGGGTGTGTCACCATGCCCAGTATCGTTGTGTGTGGTTACTGGGGATCAAACCAGGGACCTTGTGCTTGCTAGGCAGGTGCCAGAACCACTGAGTTAAATCTCCAGCCCTAGGCAAATATTTAAAAAAACACATTAATTCTATACGTGATAAAGAAAAATATAATTAAATGGTTATTCATAATCTCGCCAAGTCCTACCATCCTAAAACAGAAGGAAACCTCCTGAATAGGTCAGTCCCTGGGCCTCCTCTTTTAAGAGAATCCAGGAGACAAATATAAGAGAGATAAAATGAAAAAGAACAGAGGGCCGGGGATTTAGCTCAGTGGCACAGCGTCTGCCTCACAAGCACAAGATCCTGAGTTTGAGCCCTGTTACAAAGAAAAGAAAGAAATGAAAGAAAGGTAACTAGTTATACATTACAAATATTTCCAGGCCTGGTGGAGCATGACTGTAAACCCAGCACTCAGAGGCTGATGCAGGGGGATTGCCATGAGTTCGAGGCCAACCTGAGCTACAAAAGAACAAATGAGAATGGAAAAGTTAAACATATTTATGTAACGAACAGCCAGGACAGAGTAAGGAGAGGTTAAGAAGACCACTGGGCATTTAACACTAAAGAAGGTTGGAAGTTGTAAGTGGGAAAGAGGGAGAGCTACATGGATGGCAGTCACCCGGGGAAGGTATCAAGAGTGTCAGCAGACGGTTAGGGTTATACGCAGACCCCCTGGCTGTCCTGCAACACTGGTGTGGCCTTCAGCATCCTTGCCCTGCTCTGCCATTCAATTTCATGTAGCACATAGACTAGACGCTAGATCTGTTAGTGGAGGTTGACAGGAGCCAGAGATTCTCTTGCAGTGTGATAAGAATCCTGAGATAGCGTAAATTGTTACAAAGAACTGAGACCAAAAAAAAAAAAAGAAGAAGAAAAAAAAAAAAAGAAATGCATTCTAATTCAACTTCAAGCTAAATTGACAAAGAAAATAACAGTTTCAGGTGGGCATGGTGGCACATGTCTGTAACCACAGCAGTCTGGGAGCTTGAGGCAGGAGGATTTCAAGTTCAAGACTCTGCCTTCCTCTCCCCACCAAAGAAAGCTAGGGATGTACCTTAATGTAAGGCTCTGGGTTCAATCCCCAGTACCACACAAACCAAACCAAACCAACAGACAAAACAGCTCCATGTTATTTTCTTATATAGTGAAGGTCAGTATCAAGGGCATATCACTTTTATTTTTAGAACCAACCAACCAAGCAGCAACATAAACTTCTCTATGTTGAACTTCCTATCCTAGACTTTTTCTGCCCCATTTATCCAGTCAATGTAGGCTCAGGGTAAATGACTTATGTTTCTTCTCTCCAAAATTTCATTATGAAACACCGTAGTTCCTTTGGCCTGGTGGGCATTTTCCTACTGCCTCCTGTGTATGCTGCTGGTGAGGAAGAGAATTTTAAAATTAAAATTTTAAATTTGGTACAAGACACTGTCAAAAGAAACAAACTGAGATAACTCATTACACAGATGCCCTCAAGTGAACAGGTCAATTCCAGAAATGAAATAAGAGAGTGGAAGATGTTAATTTAGCAATTCCAAGTGCCACTCTATAGTTTTTGGAGCAGTAATTTCTTTCCAGTTATGATTTCAACACAATGTAAATATATTTTTACACTTTATACGCGATTGCTTTCGTTCCTTGACAGTTGAACTCATTAAGTTATTGACAAAAGCATAATAAGCTCGTTAAAGTTTTTGCAATTAAAATTTTTCTAAGGTTCACATCATGTGTTACAACGCGGTGCCAATCGACCTGGACAATCATTTGGACACTAGATCACCCGTGCGGATTTGGTCCCTATCGGCTCCCTTAGCGTTCGTCAGCAACTTCCGCCTCTGACCCGCCTCTACTGTGTGTGGACTTCCGGTAGCGGCGCCTAGGGCGGCTGGGCAAGATGGTGAGTGACTAAGGTTTTCGGCTGCCGGTCGCAGTCCTGAGTGGTCGGAGCGGCCCGAGGCGAGAGAATTTGGTGGCTATCCGAGGAAATCGGCTGGCCTCTCCCCTCCTTTGGGCCTGGTCTCCCTGGGGAGCGGAGGCTTCAGGAGACAGCGCTCGGATCCATGGCGGGCCGGGTCCGACCCGCTGGCCTGGCTGGGGGCTTGGCGCGGAGAGTCCCAGCGCGGGCGGCGGGAGAGCCGGTTACCTGGCCGGCTTTGCTCTTCCGCCGGCCTCGGCTCCTCAGGCTAGCACGGGCGGCTCCTCGAGAAACAAACTGGGCAGGTGTTTGCTGAGCGGGCCGAGCGAAGGATTGGACGGCCAGGACCGAGGAGATTCCCCCGGGCCGAGGTGTGGGCTGGGGGAGCCTTTGCAGGAGGCCTGGCGGGCGCTTTAGGACAGGCGGCGCTGGGATTTAGGGGCCGCGGTGCGTTAGTGCTAAAAAAGGAGCATTTATTCATTAGTTCGCCAAACAGTCGAGTACTTGTTTTGCATTGCTGTTTTGTCTAGGCCGTTCTAGGCACGAGAGTTCTGGGGGTTAGCAGGGTGACGTCCCTGCCTTCATGGCGCTTCTGAGGACGTGGGGGTAATATTCTGAGTACGTGGCAGGTACCTGTCCAGGATTTTGTCGTTATTCCTAACAGTTCTCGTTGTAGCCTCTTCTCCCTAAAGAGGGTGGCTGTGATGAAACATGAACTCTTTCAGGCTTTTCTGGTAGAAGAAAGATACATAGATTCTGTTGATTAGTAGATTTGACGGTGATTCCTGGCTCCACCTCTGGCAAGCTTTTGACAGCGAAGTCAGGTTCTTGGTGTTCTTATCCATAAAGTGGAGGTAAGATAGTAATTTCATACTGTTTGTTAGAGTTGAATAGGATGGGGTAATACCCTGAGAATGTTTAGCATTCTCTTGGCATACAGTAGGGGCTATTAGAGACCGAGAAGCATAAATACCCCAGAGATGCAGTTTTGGAACAATTCAGGAAAATGTCCTCCATTGGAGCCAGACTTGCAGAATCTTACCAAAGGTACCGCAGGTAAATCTAGAAAGGTTATAAGAAGCCAGGTTGGCAAGGACCAGGCATGCCAAACTAAGTTTGGACATTACTCCCTAAAAGCCAAGGAGCAGTTGACTGTTGGAGGTGTGAAGGCTCAGCGTTTGTGTTTTGGTTTGGTCTTTTGTTTGTTCTTTGAGATGGGCTTGCTTTGTAGCCAAGGATGGTCTCGAACTGACAGCAGTCTTCTGGCTTAGCCTCTCAAGTGCCGAAATGACAGGTATGGGCCACTATAGCTGTTCTAGAAAGTAATAAATAGCTGGATTGGTGAGAAGAGAAACTAGACCTGGAGATCTCAGGTGGGAGGCCTGCATCCAAATAAGAGATGATAACCCAGACCAAAACAAGGTTGGTGGGATAGAGAGTAAAGAGAAATAAGCAAAATAGAGTGAAAGAATGGGACCAGAATGGATTTGGATGGTTTTATAGCTAGACTGTTAGTTCAGATCCTGATCTTACTTTTCCTTATTTCACCAGACTAGGAAACTTAATTCATGTAATTGGTAAGTGGTTTGCATGTTTGCTTCATTTTCAGTAACAGGTAGGAGGTAGTATCATCCTTCCAGTTGAGGACAACGGAACTGAAGGAGGTGACCTGATTTATCCAAGGCTATACAGCTTATGGTGATAGAGTCAGAATTCAAACTTGGATTCATTTTAGTTCCACAGCTTGTGTTCTCAGGCTTGTTGCAGTTCCTGACCTGTAATAGGAGGGACTAATGAACCCCCTTACTTTGGGAGGATTATATGGAATGCGATAGTGAAGTGTAGAACTAATGAGATAGTACCGAGTTGGGCACGTAGTAAGGATCCCACAAATATTGGTTGCCGCAGTCACTGGCAAGTTTCCTTAGGAGGAATAAGTCATTGATAAAGGCCTGTAATTTAGACAGTCTGTTTCAGCACAACTGTGTTGGGCTCGCTTCGGCAGCACATATACTATTTCAGTACAACTGTGTTACCTATTATCTCTCCAAGCCCTTAATTGTCTTTGAGAATTAAAGCACACAGGTTATTTTCTTTTAAAAAACAAAATCTTGTATGTCATGAAACGTGTTTGACATTAATCTCAGGTAACCACAAATAAAATTGTCTTGTCCTGTATAAATTGCTGGTATACTAATTTTAAAGGTGCCTATATGAAAATGACATGAGAGGCTGAGCAGCCCCTCTTAATTAGTAAGTTCACTGCAAGTCCGGTTTTAAATGACACCAGTTCTGAGGTTTGTTGTGTGTTAAGTATTGTTCCTTTAATGAAGAATGTGTTTTAAAAGCAGGAATCTCACTGGGCTTTTTCTAAATTAACACCTTCAGGTGATTTAGCTTTTCAGATTGAGAAGCAAATCCTGCCTGAGAGCTGTCAGGCTTCACAGGGGGGAAGAGATAAGTTGCCTTTGAAAGTTTTTTTGGATCTTGGTGTGATCTCCCTAAAGAATAAAAGATCACTGAGTATCTATAGTGACAGTTCTCATAGCTTGATTTCTTGAAATATCTTTTAGTTTTATATTAAAGAATATTAAGCTCTGTATCTTCCACTCAGAGTATTCTTAGAGCCTCAGCCTCCTTAGTTATGTCTACTTCATAGTAGAGTTCTTTTTCATCCTCAGATGCAATCAGTTATATGTAATCTCTACTATGCTAAAGGCACACATTAACTGCAGGTACATCTCAACTTTACAAGTGTTACAATGAGGGGAATAAGTTTGTGTTTTAGAATCACAGGACAGTAAAATGGGTATTCTTTTGAAGTGCCCATATTCTAAATTCATATCTGTATCTGATTTTTTTTTCTTTGTTCAGGGTCAAAGTCAGAGTGGTGGTCATGGTCCTGGAGGTGGTAAGAAAGATGACAAGGTAAATAAGCCAGACAAGCACTAAATTAAGAGCAATCTATGGGAAAATATCCCAGGTTTCCACTGGGTTCTTTGTAGAGTCAAAAATTTTAAAAAACAAATGATTCAGTAGTTATTTAACTGACATGCCTGTAGATAATATATCTGTTTTGTGTTTTCAAAAGTTTATTGACCTAGCCATTTAATAGGTATTAATGAGTTAATGGTTTTTTTAAATGTGTGAAAGGTTAGCATTTGGAAGTTTTAAGTAAATTGCCTGTAATTTTAGAATTTAATATCTTGAGATGTGAGCCCTACATTACTTAAACTTTTGACATATGATTCAATTCTGACCTCTCTGCCTTACTGGAATAATCTGCTGCCATTTAGTATTATCAAAAGATTATGTTTATTATAATTGCAGGAATGTGAAATAGATTATTTTTTAAGGTAGTATTTTAATAGCATTCTAAAAGAAATGGAAAATGCTATCACCTAGAAATAGATGATGGTGATACAAAAATAAATCTGTGTTTTATGACTTCCATGTCACTTTTTTTCTTGCTCTTTTAAAATCTCAAGGATAAGAAAAAGAAATATGAACCTCCTGTACCAACTAGAGTGGGAAAGAAGAAGAAGAAGACAAAGGGACCAGATGCTGCCAGCAAACTGCCACTGGGTAATGATATGGTTCCTTCTTGCCAGGGGAAACCACCTCTATGCATGTGGCCTACATTCTGCAAGGAGGCAGAGGAATAGGAACAAGGCTCTAGCTTTATGGTTGTAACCCCATGCTTTCCTTCTTCCACATTGGCATAAAAGTTACACCTTATTTTATTCTGTTATATTTTTGAATGGGACAGGGTCTCATTTTGTAGTTCAGGGTGGCCCTGAGCTCACTTTGTAGCCTAGGGTAGTCTTGTACTCACAGCAGTTCTCTTGCCTCTGCCTCCTAAGCGCTGGGATTTACAGGCATGAGCCACCATGCCTGGCACTGTGGTGTGTGGTACCGGGGATTGAACTCCAGACCTCAAGTTTGCAAGGCAGACACCAGAACCACTGAGCTAAATCCCCAGACCTCCATGGATATTTAATCTGTGTTGAAGGACTCCTTTCATTTGTATCCAGGGGAAAAATCAAATTATCTTTTGTATCAGTGGCTTTTTTCTTCTGTAAGTAAATAAACCGTTCACTGAGCATGTCACTTTTTGCTAGCTATTTGGTACAGACCTCATCCCTGTTTTCAGATGCTTGGTTATAATTGCCAGAGTTCCTTTCCCTTTTTCATCTTGGCACTTGCTTACTTAGGGTTATCAAACTGAATTTTTGAGAATCTTTTTTGGAGCAGGTCTTACTGTGTAGCCCAAGGTAGTTTCGAACTCATGATGATCCTCCTGCCTCAGGCTCCCAAGTACTGAGATTACAGGCATGCACCACCACACCTAGAGTCTTACAATAAGTTTAATTTTAAAATCTTAGTATTTCCCCTTAATTGCAAACTTTAAGTTCCAAATATGATACCGTATTTTTTAAATTACAGTGACACCTCATACTCAGTGCCGCTTAAAGCTACTGAAGTTAGAGAGAATTAAAGACTATCTTCTCATGGAGGAAGAATTTATTAGAAATCAGGAACAAATGAAACCATTAGAAGAAAAGCAAGAAGTAAGTGCAGAAGTTACTGTAATTGTTTTTTTACAAGTTGATTCCCATTTAGAACTCAGAACTGTCAACAAATAATGAAATTCAACTAGTTGCTTTTATGAAGCCTCATTACTACTTTTTGAAAGCATAAGCTGCTTTGTAAACCTAGTAAACTCTTAGGATCATCTACCTTTCAGGTCTAATGTACTTTTCCGTTACTAGGAGGAAAGATCAAAGGTGGATGACCTGAGGGGGACACCAATGTCAGTAGGAACCTTGGAAGAGATTATTGATGACAATCATGCCATTGTGTCTACATCTGTGGGCTCAGAACACTATGTCAGCATCCTTTCGTTTGTGGACAAAGATCTACTGGAACCAGGCTGCTCAGTCCTACTCAACCATAAGGTGAGTTGCTGGTCTCTAAGGAAACCTGTGGGAGTTGGTTCTTCCACTTGCTCCATCTGCCTGTCCCATGATGTGGATCACCAGAGCACTCCTGGAAGGGAGAAAGATTCTGTGGATGTGTGTTTTTTTTTGTAAATGGATTGAGGGTCTTGTGTTCCTGTGTCAGAGCTTGATGTTCCTTGTTAGGTGCATGCCGTGATCGGGGTGCTGATGGATGACACAGATCCTCTTGTCACAGTGATGAAGGTGGAAAAGGCCCCCCAGGAAACTTACGCCGACATTGGTGGGTTGGACAACCAAATCCAGGAAATTAAGGTATGGCTGGCCACCAGTCAGGGTTTTAGGTGCTGGTTTCTCGTTGCTGCCCATTCAGTACTCTGGAGTTTGTTTGCTTGGTTTTCTTCAGGGATCAGACCAGTGACTGACTCAGAGCTTGTTGTGGTTTGTGTTAATACTAGGCTAGGTAGTAGAAATAGTAAGCACATGATAGTTCTTGCAGCAGCCCTTAACTGTCTCTTATCTATAGTGTTAAGTGAATTATCTGTATAAAGACATGATGTGTCCGGTCTAGCTATGGGTACCTGGAAACAGTGATGTATGAAGGTAACATGCTGCCCTGCCCGTGCTTACACAGTGGTGGGTTTAGAACATAATCCCAGCTTTTATGTGTAATTTAACATGTTCCTGCCAGCTTGCCCCACCAGTGATAAATGTAACTGTTCCATTGGGCAGCATGGGACAGTCCATCAGGTGGTACACACCACACAGTGAGACATTCACAGGGGTTCAGAGCCACCCCACAGCAAGATGTATCAATTAAAGCCCTGTTGTGAATGTGTTAAATGAAAAGGATGAATTTTCTCTTTCTTAGGTTGCTTTTTCTCAGGGGTGGCTTAAGTGTTGCCCAAAGCTGGCTTCTATTAGAAAGTGGAGATTGCTGCTAGACTCTCAAATGGGACCTTGTATGTCCTTGGTGCTAATGAAAGTCAAGCAAGCATTGTAGGAATTTGAGAAAGAAAGCCTTTCATTTTTACGTGTTTCTTTGCTATAGGAATCTGTGGAGCTTCCTCTGACCCATCCTGAATACTACGAAGAGATGGGTATAAAGCCTCCTAAGGGAGTCATTCTCTATGGTCCACCTGGCACAGGTATGCTGTGTTTGACCCTCTACAGACACTCAACCCATATCTTGAACAGCCACCCTCAGTAGTAATTAGAAATCACTAAAGTGTCCACTGAGGACACCACAGTTCCTTACTTTAGAACAGGTGCTCAGGCTGGGAGTGTAAACACATTGTGTAACATGCATGAAGCCATAGGATCAATCCCCAGCATTCCTTCCCCACCACAAATCAATCAGTGAGTCAATCACTCAATCCAAGAATGAAACAGTGACCAAAACCAAAATAGGTATTCTAACTTGGTTGTCACATGTGCAGTGGAATCACCTTGAGAGCATTAAAAAATACTATTCTTGGTTCTGTGCCAAGGGCTGATATATTTGTCTGGAGTGTGGCTAAGCCTTCAGAGCCACAGTGGAGAACTGCTATAAAAGTATTCTGGGGTATTTAGTAAAGGTTTATTTCCCTGGGAGAATGTCACTGAAGATGTATTTGATGGATATATGATGATAAAGACATACATATCTAATTCACTGTGTAATAGGTTGACTTGAGTTACAGAGAGGACCTAGAATGTAGCCATTTGTCTGAAAGAATTGAAACTGTTGCTGAGGGTGTGCTGATCTGTGCTAAGGCTGCCCACAGTGGGAGGCCTGGGACTAGAAGAGACCACTCCTGTTCCTGCTCATCTTCTATCTCTGGAAATGGGCTTTTCAGAGGCTGGTGACTGGTTCAGGGCTTCATTCTCTCTGGGTGTTTAGCTGGTACCTGGATGGAGCTGGAACCCAGGTCTCCTGACCAACAGGCGTGGGCCTTTGGCAAGAGTGCAGCACTGGGTGAACAGGTCCTTCAGAGGAGTGGAGACTTGTTCCGTGATTCCTTAATCTTTTTTTTTTTTTTTTTGAGGCAGGGTCTTGCTTTGTAGTTCAGGCTGGCCCTGCGTTCATTATGTAGCCCAGGCAAGCCTCGAACTCAGCAATCCTGTCTCTGCCTCCCAAGTGCTGGGATTACAGGCGTGAGCCACCACGCCTGGCACTGTGGTATGTGGTATTGATTGGTGGTGGACATGAGTCTGTGAGGTCTCATCCATATTAGGGGCCTTTGTGTCTTTTCACACGCCCTGACGAGTAGCACTGCCTCCTGAGCCTTTTCACCTGCCACCCTCCTGCCTGAACATCATTGCCACATGTTGCAAAACTTACCTCCCTGTCCTTCCCATCTGGAGTCACAGTCACTCCCTACCCAGCCTTCCCCTTCTCTTGCTTGTCTCAGGTTGCCAGTTCTGTCTCTGATGCCTCTAGTTGTGACATCTCCATAGCCCTGGGGCACATCTCACTCATCGTCAAAGAGGCTAAGGTCTTCCAGCTCTAAAATTCTCAGATTTGGTGCTCTTGGCTGACTTTTTGTTTATATTCTGAAAGAAGTATGGGGGCATAGAGCAGTGCTGGAAATGTCAAGATCTTCCTGAGATTAGTGGGAAGAACTCATGGCCCTTGGAAGGGCACACACAGACTAGAAAAGTCTCAAGCTTTTTGTGGCTCTCATGTATGGGCTCCACCAAGAACTGCTCCCAGCTCTGGTGTCTGGCTGGAAGTGTGCCCACCAGGAGTTTCTCTGTTGCTAATGGGTTTGTGTGGCCTGTGCTCAGGACCACTTTTCTTCTTTTCTTTTAGTTGTTTGAGACAGGGTCTCACTTTGTAGTTCAGGCTGGCCCTGAACTCACTATGTAGCCCAGGCAAGCTTCAAACTCTACACAATCCTCCTGCTTCTGCCTCCCAAGTGCTAGGATTGCAGGTGTGAGTCACCACACCCAGCATTGTGATGTGTGGTAGCAGGGGATTAAACTCTGGACCTTGCACTTGCCAGGCAGATGCTGGAACCACTGAGCTAAATCTTTGCCCTCGGGACCATTTCTTGTGTTTCGTTAGGGTTACCTACTAGCGTCCCCAGGTTTTGTTTCTTTGGTGATAGTTCATAGTTTACTTGGTTCTCCCCCGGAGTTGGAAGTGTCAGGTTAATTTTATGCTATATGATCAAAAACATACGTGAATAATGGGGGATTATTTTAAATTTATTATGGTAAAAGACAGTTTGCCAGTAATCCCCCTCAAAATACTACCCCTGGCTTCTAACACACTCATTCCATTGTTACACTAAAACATATTGTCATCCATCTCTCTCAAAATACCCCTCACTTTAAATATACTTACCCCATTATTCTTGGCAGTGTCTTTTACTGTAATAATTTTTTTTATTTAAATATTTATTGTATTTATTGATCATCTCTTGTATATGCAGCTTTGAAGTAGTTAAAGGCTAACCTAGAGAAAAAATGAGGTCTGTTTCACTAGCACAAATAGTTCTTTGTACTGAAAATCATAGTTTGTAATTTTTTAGTGGAAACTTTGAGTCAATGTTTGAAAATAACCAAATATAGATATTTTCCAAAATGTCTTGAAGGCTTTAGTATAGTAATTCAGAGTAATCAAAACATGTTGGGAGAATTTTTAAGTTTTCTTACATATCCATGTTAAACATTCATAGTGTCATCTTTTTTGTCACGGGAGTCCATCCACCTGTAATGAATGTCCTGTTAAGATGGTCACATTTCTATAAGTTAATGAAGGTCTCCTTTTTTCTTTCCTGTTTATTTTCATCTAAAATAGGTAAAACATTGTTAGCCAAAGCAGTAGCAAACCAAACTTCGGCTACTTTCTTGAGAGTGGTCGGCTCTGAACTTATTCAGAAGTACCTAGGTGATGGGCCCAAACTTGTACGGGAATTATTTCGAGTTGCTGAAGAACATGCACCATCCATCGTGTTTATTGATGAAATCGATGCCATTGGGACCAAAAGGTAAAGATTTTTTTCTGTTCTGAGGATAGCTCTCCTCTGAGAATGAACAGTGTTGGGCTCTGCCTGCATGCCAACCTCTTGCCATGGCCCTCAGTGGGTGCTTTGAGCCATGCTGTCTCGGGGGCCAGGTAACAACTGCTTAGAACTGGGAACGTCTCAAGTCAGGCAGTCATGAATAACTTTGGGGCACTTACCTGAGCCAGCACCAGACTGGGGACACAGCCATGACCACAGCAGGTTCTGCTCAGGGAATTCAGTTGGAGTGGGAGATCAGACTACAGAGTCAGAATAAATTACAGTTTCAACCCCAGAAACTGCTGTAAAGAATTGTGATCTGTCGTCTGCCAGATTGGGGTATCTTAGTCCACTCTTACTACTCTAACAAAATGCCATAGATGGGCTAATTTACAAAGACGGAAGTTTATTACCTCACAGTTCTGGAAGCTGAGAAAGAAGTCCAGTATCAAGAGGCTGGTGTTGGTGTCTGCTGAGGCCTGCTTTCTGCTTCCAGGATGGTACCCTACTGCTTAGTTTTCTAGAGGAGACAAATGCTATGTCCTCATATGGCAAAAGGACAGAAGAGCACAAATGGTCTATGCCAGTTCGCACCGACCCTTTTATAAAGCACGCATTGCTTTACAACCTGCACCATCTCTAATTCCAATCACAGTGAGAATTAAAGTTTTAACACATAAGTTTTGGGGAACATGCTCAGACCATAGTATGGGGTGCTGATTTTGTTGCTAGAGTGTAGGCCCACCTGGGCTGTGAGGAGAATGTTGAGAAGTCTCTTCTGTAATTCCCGTTTAGCAGATCACATAGGACTTCACTTACTCTCTTTTTTTTTCCAAAGATACGATTCAAATTCTGGAGGTGAGAGAGAAATTCAGCGAACAATGTTGGAACTGTTGAACCAGTTGGACGGATTTGATTCACGGGGAGATGTGAAAGTTATCATGGCTACAAACCGAATAGAGACTTTGGATCCGGCACTGATCAGACCAGGTTAAATTTGTGTTAGGGTCAGATGGAGAATTAATGTGTTCATGTATGTTTATATTTCGAGTGCTTTGGGTATGATAATAAAATGATATATTCATGGCTAACACTGTAGCGAAACTTGTTCTAATTTACCAAAAATATGCCTCCTAGAGATACTAAGTAAGAGGATTCCAGAGACTGTCCATCTTGGCCCTTTAATTGCAGCCTTACTCCTTGACCATCCTCTCCTTCAAACAGTACATATCCCCTTCTCAGCCTCAAAAACATGCTTCTTTTTCTTGAAGGAATAATTCATACAGTAGCTTGAGTTTAGCCTTCACATTCCAGTAGCACTAGAAAAAGAGGTAATGTTGCTACCTTTTGTAATGTTTCTTTAAAGATTTTGTCCTTTGTTACTAAATGTGCCATTCAAGAACTGTTCCTTTCATTTATTTCTCATGGCAGAGAAGATTTCTTGTAGATAAAGTGAACTCAAATGTAGAAATTTATAAAGTGCAGAAAAGATGTTCCTTTTTAAAGACTTGGATGTCATTCCCACAGAATGCCATGTGATTGAAACTGCTTGTTCTTGCATGAGGAGATGGGGTGAGGTCTTGCTGTGGGGCAGAGCTGCAGGGGTATGACGGAGAGCTTTGTACCTGCAGGGCGCATCGACAGGAAGATTGAGTTCCCCCTGCCTGATGAAAAGACTAAGAAGCGCATCTTTCAGATTCACACGAGCAGGATGACACTGGCTGATGATGTAACTCTGGACGACCTTATCATGGCAAAGGATGATCTCTCTGGTGCTGACATCAAGGTGAGAACCTAGGCAGCTGGCTCCTCCCTGCAAATCCGTCCATCACTCAGGAAGACTGTGCTCTTACGGGGTGGGGTCAGTTATGTGATGTGTGGCTAATGTGACTGTCACATTGGCTTGCCACTCTGCCTTCATGATAGATTCAGTTATATAAAGCCACTTAGTACATTATTTTTTGAAAGTAAATGGTCCCCAGGACTCCGTAAACCACAAGGATGAGTCAGTGATAC
Source organism: Thryonomys swinderianus (assembly GCA_004025085.1). NCBI lineage: Eukaryota > Metazoa > Chordata > Mammalia > Rodentia > Thryonomyidae > Thryonomys > Thryonomys swinderianus. Next base: position 20,534 of record PVIC010027609.1, read on the forward strand.
TGAGCTTACCAGCCTTGCTCAGATTTGTGGGCCACTGGGTCTCCACCAGAGGAAGAGTCTGCTGGGAGAAATCACCTGCAGTGGGGCCACCAGCCAGTGCATTCACCTTCCCACTTTGTGTTCTGACGGCCTTTGCCCTTGGTTGAATCTCAGATGCACATGAGTTAAGAGTATTTGTTCTCAGCTGCCCAGGTATCCAAGGCCTAGTGGCACTGAACATGGACACAGTCTGCTTTTCTGGGTCTGTGTTGGCTAAAGTGCCTGGTAAGCAGCACAGTGCTTTCCAAGCCAGCTCCTGCACTGAGTCTCTGGGACACAGGCATCAGTCTTAGAGAAGTAATTTAGTTATAAGTAAAATGTATTTTCCTTTTGTGGAACTGAAATCATTTTGTAACTATACATTGGATTTTTTTTTTGAGCCTACAGGGTGTTGGTAATTGCCCAAGCTGAGCCAACAATTGTGATCCCCCTGCCTGAAGCCTCCCTGAGTGATGGGATTACAGGCATACTCCACCCTGCCTGACTACTGTGGCCTGTTCTATACATCAACATTTACTTTTGGGCTGAATCATTTGAAGGAAATAACCTGGTGGCCAGAACCAAGTAGAAATTTTAGTGCTGCAGTTTTGTTTTTATCACATGTTGAAGGATTCTTGTTGTTTTACTATTAGCAAATAATTAGCCTGATATTGAGAAAATAAATATTAGAATTAATAACAGTGTAGTTTACAGAATAGATGAAATGGACACATACTCTGAATTACCTCTGTAGTTACGTAGACTCATTCCCTGACCTGCCAGGCCACAGTTTGTTGAACCTGAGCTAAAACCTGGAGCCCACAGCCTCGACTCCTGGTCAGTCCCATTTCTAAATTAGCACTTTGCAGTTTTCTTTCAGAAAATAACAGGGATGCTTAAAACATTTGAAAAAATACTTTTCCCAAATGAGCAATTGTGTTTAGTCTGTCTTACAGACTAAACACAAAATATTTCAGAATAGCTCTCTCGATTGCTTAAGATAAAAATATTTCACTTACTGAACATAACATTTGTTCTTTCAGGCAATTTGTACAGAAGCTGGGCTAATGGCTTTGAGAGAACGCAGAATGAAAGTAACAAATGAAGACTTCAAGAAATCTAAAGAAAATGTCCTTTATAAGAAACAGGAAGGTACTCCTGAAGGGCTGTATCTCTAGTGAACCACAGCTACCTTCAGGCAAGTGGTTGGGACTTTTCTCAATCCCTGAGAATGATGAAGTTTGGGAAGGTACCCTGAGGGACACCATGGTACAGTTGATTTTTACTGGCAGAGTATGGTGTGTCTTCTCCAGTGTGACATGTAGGGTGCCTATGGAGTGGCCTTTGTCTGTGGTCGCTGCTCCTTGCTCTCTGCTCCCCAATAAAATGTGCTCTTTCACAAATAGATCCTCGTGGTCTTCACACCCACCTCCACAGTAGTCATGAGCCCACACTTCCAATATCCATTCACTCCTACTTTATACTTCTGAAGCTGGTGGTACTGCAGTAATGGTAATAGCCACTTAGCACTGTTTTCAAGGAGAAGGAAACAGCTTTCTTATGTGGTCCATATGGGTTCTTGGCACTCTGGGGAATGTAAGTACTGGCCCTCCAAGAGACCAAGGCAGTGATGGGGAGCCTTTTAGAGCTTCAGTGATAGCAGCTCACTATGGCATCCCCTCCAGTGGCTCACCACCACTGGAGAACAGGTTCTTTAAGAGAAACCTCAGGGCTGAAGCATTTCATACCAGCCTTAGCTTCCCTTCTTGGGCTTAGGAGCCTCATCATTTTCAAGGGTTCATAATCACAGAGCTTCCCCTGCCCTCTGTATTTCCTTCCCTCTCTAAATCCTTTAGGTGGAGCAGATTAAAGTAAGCATCCACTTGGCAGAGTGGCCTGGGTAAAGAGATACTACTTTTCTGTACCATGAGTAATCGGACTTAGCTCAAAACAGTACAGATCTGTACCTGGGAATGGTGGCATTTGTAGTCCTGAACTCATGAGGCTTAGGCAGGAAGATTTAAGTTCAAGGCCTGTTTAGACTACATAGTTCCAGGTCATCCTGGACTATAGACTGAAAATTGGTCTCAAAAGCAAGATAGCTTTGTCTTAGTTCTAACAGGTGAAGAAGTACTCTATACTGATCTTAGGAAAAACCATGGTGTTCACAAGACCACATTCTTTAGAGGCTCTAAAACAGAATCCATTTCCTCAATGGTGGTTTACTGGCAGAACTGTTTGTAGAGTTGTAGAGTTGAGGTGTTTCCTTGCTGGCCTCCTAGTTTGTAAAGTTCTCTGTCCTCAGTGCAACGGTAAGCAGGTCAAGTCCCTATAAAGCTCTGAATCTCTCCTGGTATTTCTTCTGTCTTCACATCTCTGGCTCTTTTACCTTCCTTTTCTACTTGGACCCTTGTGATTACACTGGACTCATACAGGTAATCCAGGCTTTTTCTTTTAAAGACAATTTAGTAACAGTCCCAGGTCCCAGTGCTTAGGTGTGGATGTCTTTGGTAAACCATTCTGCCTACCAGGGGACCTCCAAGCATGAGCAGCGGAGTGCAGGAAGAGGACAGTGGGGAAGCAAGGGTGTCTGCCCCAGCAAAGTGAGTAGGGTGCCCACATGGAAGGGCAGTGCAGCATGGACTTGTCATGGGCAGGGTGAGCATGACACCAAGCTGGGGTGATAGAGCTCAGGTGGAGGGAGAGGGTGTATGTGCAGAGTGAATGACTTGGAAGGGAATCTGATGAGTACTGGAACCTGTACAGGTAAGGAGGGCACTGAGATGGGAAGAGGTGGCAGGGGAAGGCTGGTTGCATGTGGCCACGCAGTAAGGATGGCAGGAGTTACAAATGAAATAACGTTTCAAAGTAGCAGTTTGTCCATGAAGAGCACCTGAGAACCATAGTATGCCAATAGCAAGGGGCACACCAACACCCACATGTTGGCTCCTAAATACCATTCTCCAGCACAGGACCTGGGGCTCCTGGGAAGGTTCAAGATGAACCTGAAGTACATTTTGGTACAAAGTAAGGGAGGGCTCGGAATAATTGGGACATGTCCAAAGGAGACAGAAGCTCAACTGAAGGTGCTTCTGTGGGCCAAATACAATTTGAGCATCAAAACAATGAGCATTAGGGGGCCGGAGGGTTAGCTCAGTGGTTCCGGCGCCTGCCTTGCAAGCGCAAGGACCTGAGTTC
>PVIC010027610.1:0-23877 GCA_004025085.1 Thryonomys swinderianus
CCACGCCCAGCATTCTGGTATGTGGTACCAGGGATCCAACTCAGGACCTCGCACTTGCAAGGCAGGTACCAGGACCACTGAGCTTAACCCCCAGCCCAAAACCAAAATTTTTTGCCTTTGTTATATGCATGCCTGAAGACCCATAGAAACACAATACATGTAAACAAGTTATTTATGGTTTTACATCTCTAGTTTTATGTAGCTACCCCCAAGGTGGTCACAGGGTGGATTTTTGGAAATCTCTGCATAACAATCTCATCAAGGAAAGTTGTTTTTTTTTTTTTTTTTTTTTTTTGCATTTTGAGACAGGGTCTCGTGTTGTAGTTCAGGCTGGCCCTGAGCTCACTATGGTGCCCAGGCAAGCCGCCGCGAACTCAGCAATCCTCCTGTCTCTGCCTCCCGAGTGCTGGGATGACAGGCGTGAGCCACCATGCCCGGCATTGTGGTATGCGGTGTTGATTGTTGGTGGGCGTGAGTCTCCATGCCCAGCATTATATGTGGTTACCAGGATCGAACTCAGGTCCTTGCGCTTGCGAGGCAGGCGCCGGAACCACTGAGCTAACCCTCCGGCCCTCATCAAGGAAAGTTTTGAGCTTAAATTTTTTGGAGTTTTGAATAAGTTAACACTTGACATTAGTATGTCATTATGATCATGCTGAAAAGATTATGTATGGCTTCTTTGCCTCAACTTTTGCCCATAGGATTGTAGGGCAATTTATATTTCAAGCACTTCACTGCTTTATTCCACTGTCTCTAGGCTTGGGTTATTTCAATTTGGTTTTTAAAATTTTTCTAAAGCAAATAAAATATCACTGATTTTTTCTTCATGATAATAATTTTTTTTTTTTTTTTTTTTTTTTGCTTTTTGAGACAGGGTCTTGCTTTGCAGTTCAGGCTGGCCCTGAGCTCACTATGGTGCCCAGGCAAGCCGCCACAAACTAAGCAATCCTCCTGACTCTGCCTCCCGAGTGCTGGGATTACAGGCGTGAGCCACCACATCTGGCATTGTGGTATGCGGTGTTGATTGTTGGTGGGCGTGTCTCCACGCCCAGCATTATATGTGGTTACCGGGGATCAAACTCAGGTCCTTGTGCTTGCAAGGCAGGCGCCAGAACCACTGAGCTAACCCTCCGGCCCGATAATAAAATTTTTGATAGAATAAAAAATTTTGGCATGCAGATGAAAAAATTCAAATTTAAAAAATTTTTCATATGAAATTTTTATAGATATGCAGTTCTAATATTTTATAGATATGCAGTTTTGTGTTTTGCAACATGTGGAAAACTATATTTGTCCATGTAATTTTTTTTTTGAGACAGGGTCTCCCTTTGTAGTTCAGGCTGGACCTGAGCTCACTGTGTAGCCCAGGCAAGCCTTGAACTCAGCAATCCTCCTGTCTCTGCCTCCCAAATGCTGGGATGACAGGTGTGAGCCACCACGCCTGGCACTGTGGTATGTGGTATTGATTGCTGGTGGGCATGAGTCACCATACCCAGTATTGTATGTGGTTACCAGGATCGAACTCAGGACCTTGCGCTTGTGAGGCAGATACTGGAACCACTGAGCTAAATCTCCGGCCCCTCCATGTAATATTTTTTAATGAATTAGGTTGATTGCTATGTTTTAGGAATACATTATGATTACATTCCTCACTGAGAATTTTTGCATGTACATGATATATCATAATTATTTTTTTGAGACAGGGTTTCACTTTGTAGTTCAAGCTGGCCCTGAGCTCACTATGTAGCCCAGGCAAGCCTCAAATTTAGCAGTCCTCCTGCCTCTGCCTTCCAAGTGCTGGGATACAGGTGTGAGCCACCAAGCCCAGTATGTGATTCTTTTTTCCCCATTCCCCTGCCCTCCCTTTAACCCCCACCCTCCTACATATATAAGCTTTGTTTTTTCCTCATTACAATCAAATTTTTTCTTTCCCCTTTGCTTTCTTCTGTCCCCACAGTTTCTCTTTCCATTTGAAAATTTTCTTCCTGTTTTATAGTATATTTTATTATATTTCTGTGGTTTTATCTTGTGTCTATAACATCTAGTGTTGAACTGCTTTCATATATGGACTTTAACAGTTATATAACTGTGTCACTGTGAAGACTTCATTCTGTAAGATTTACAATTTCCAATCTTATTTATACCTAATGCATAATTACATGGCATATTCTTTTTTTTTTTTTTTTTTTGAGACAGGGTCTCGCTTTGTAGTTCAGGCTGGCCCTGAGCTCACTATGTAGCCCAGGCAAGCCTCAAACTCAGCAATCCGCCTGTCTCTGCCTCCCAAGTGCTGGAATGACAGGCGTGAGCCACCACGCCCGGCACTGTGGTATGTGGTGTTGATGGCTGGTGGACGTGAGTCTCTATGCCCAGCATTGTATGTGGTTACTGGGGATTGAACTCAGGACCTTGCACTTGCAAGGCAGGTGCCGGAACCACTGAGCTAACCCTCTGGCCCTACATGGCATATTCTTATGTTTTCAGCTAGGGATATGTTTTGAGATACATTATCTTAGTAATTCCATTAGTTTTTTTTGATAATTTAATTTTTCCAACATATACCAGAATACTATATGCAAGCGAAGACAGTTTTATGTATTCCATCTTAATCTTGGCCTATTTCTTTATTCTTTCTTGTATTTTGCCTGTACCTATTGACATTATTTTATAGTTTTTCTCTAGATTTGATTGTAATGTTACATTATTATTAAATAATACCTTTCATTCTTTAATAATTTGTTCTCTACTGTCCATAGTCTACATAAATAATGAGTGGTGAAATTATTTTCCAGGCAGAGTTTCATTTTATGTTGCTTTTCTTTAATTTTCTGGTACTGTGATTTTTGTTCTTTTTTAATATGTATATTTTGTTTTAAAATTCTTTTGAAGCACCCATTTGCGGGGCCTCCGATAATAACATGTTGCACACTATATTCCTTTTCACACATTATGAAACTAAATATTTAATCGAGCAGTTCATTTGAAGCATGTGTCTTAAAAATTTAATATGATTTAATATCTAATCCTTAGGAATATTTGAAACATGTTTATGTTGCTGGCCTTGAATTTCACTTCAGTAGGATGAGAGCCTCCTTTCCATGATTTACATTACTTCACACATAGGAATTTTCTTTCTGTTTCTGTTTTTTTACTTTTAATCATATATATTTATGGTGCAAAATGATTACATTCAATGTAGTCAGTTGGTACATGTCCATACATTTCAGTTTTCTGCCCAAGAATTTAAATTATTTATTGTTGCTCTGAAAATGCTCTATTTAGGTGAATATTCTTATGATTTTGAGAAAGCTGTATTATGTAATTATTAGACAAAATGTTATGCAATAACCAGTGAATCCCCATGAAGTGTGATGGTATTAATTTTAACTGGTTTTTCTACAGATTTTCTTCCTTATCTGTCAGTTAGTGATAGAGCTGTTTTGAAATTTTCATAGTTGTGAATCATATTTTTTTTGCACATTCATGTTTTGTGTCATTAATTTGATGCTCTGTTTAGTAGAATATGTAACAAGGGCTATTCTTTTTAGAGAACTGCCTTTTGTATCAATAGCTGATCACTAATCATTAATTACTTTGGGTTACAAGTTAAATAATGTCAAATTAATATAACTGCTGTTTTTGTTTTTGTTGTTGCTTGCTTTGGGAGGGATGGCAGTACCGGAGAATGACAAATTAATATAATTTTTGCAGATTTTGTTGAATCTATGGTAGACTAGTGTATCTTTTTTTGCATACCTTTCTATTGTAATCTGTCTTCCTTGATGTCAGTGTAACAACCACTCTTGTTTATACTGTTGGCGCTATAACTCAGAGATGTCTACATCAGTTCTAAAACTTGTCTTCTCTTTCTCTAACAGTCTAACATGTTCTCTTGATGCACAGTATAGAGTTTGACCGCTGCTTGCTGGAGATCTGTGTGTGTTTCCTATTTGCAACTTTGCTGCTTTGCTTATTAGTGTTCAGGGTATGACTGATGTTTCATCATTTCATATATGAATGCAAATAGGTATAAATTAATGTATACTTTCTTAATGGTAATTTAACTTTCTTAATGTTAAATATTTTTCAGTACATTTTATTTTCAAAATTATTGGTGAGAACCCAGGCATGGTGGCTCATGCCTGTAATCCCAGCACTTGGGAGGCAGAGGCAGGAGGACTGCCATGAGTTTGAGGCTTGCCTGGGCTACACAGTGAGGCTACAAAGCAAGACCCTGTCTCAAAAAGCTTAAAAGAAAAAGTTGATAAGATTTAACAATTATAATAAATACTGGGATGCCAGGAATTCATGAGGATTATGTTTCTACAGCACCCACCCATTGTGAAAAACTGCAAATTTCAGATGTGGTCAGAAAAATGACTATAAATGCCTATTTTTACAATTTAAATTCTATGCACTTTCTCCTGAAGTTATGTAATTTAATTTAATAAAATACTATATTACTAATACTTTAGAAGGTGCAGGGTTTTTTGACAGAATCTTAGGGCTTTAAGAAGAACAAACAGCTACATAAGGTACAGCACCCTGATATGATGTGGGAACACTGTGCATCTACTGGAGATGGATTACAGGGCAGCAGCCAATTAGCAGCAAGGAGAACTGAATAAAGCTCTCAGATTGGCTACTCACAAATCTCTCTCCAAAAAATGTGCAGATCAAATCCCAACTTTACAGAGTTATTCTATATCCTAGCAATATTCAGAAAGTTTCCTCAATGGGCCTTGATCAATGGATGAGAGTGTATCTATGTGATTGAAACCCTACCTGACTCAAACCTCTCTTGCCCCAAAAATGACCTCTCTCCCCCTTAGGTGACGTTTCCTAAGTTTACCACGTGTGACATTCTGTGAATGATTAGTGTCTTCTCAGAATTTTCAATAAGTGATTATTATAGAAATCGACAAGAGAAATATCTACATATTTTTTTGTTTTTTGAATTATTTTTTTGAGACAGGGTCTCACTTTGTAGTTCAGGCTGGGCCTCAGCTCACTATGTAGGCCAGGCAAGCCTTGAACTCAGCAATCCTCCTGCCTCTGCCTCCCGAGTGCTGGAGTTACAGGCGTGAGCCACCATGCTGGGCACTGTGGTATGTGGTATTGATTGCTGGTGGGCGTGAGTCACCACACCCAGCATTGTATGTGGTTACTGGGATCGAACTCAGGACCTTGTGCTTACAAGACAGGTGCTGGAACCACTGAGCTAAATCTGTGGCCCTGGTCCCATGTTTTTTGGATATTTTTCCCCATTTGATTATTGTTCACAAGTGCCAATAAGTGAATTGAGGGCAAAGTGTTTTCTCATCCATTCCAGTGATCGGTCATGTGTTTCGCAATTTTTCAAGTTTACTCGAAAAGAGTCACATCCATCTCTGGGAATAATAGCATGTTGTTTTCTCTAAACAGTGGAAAGAAGTCAGTGGCCTGCAGGTTTTGACAAACTCCAAAGTAAAGGAAATGGATATAGAGTATGTCAATTTATTCTCCATTTTGCATAAGTCTACCTCTATTATGTTCTTCCATACTTTGATTTTTCTTTAATGATTTGTAGTTCAAGCTGGTCCTGAGCTCACTGTGTAGCCCAGGCAAGTCTCAAACTTAGCAATCCTCCTGCCTCTGTCTCCCAAGTGCTAGGATGAGAGGCGTGAGCCATCACACCTGGCATTGTGGTATGCGGTACTGATTGCTGGTGGGCATGAGTCACCATGGCCAGTATCATTGTATATGGTTACTGGGGATCAAACCAGGGACCTTGCCCTTGCTAGGCAGACATTGGAACTACTGAACTAAATTTCTGAGTGAACTTTGAATGTCTTTCATGTATATTATGTAAACTATCAGTCTTCTCACTTAAAAAGTATTGAATGTCATTAGATTTTTGTTAAAATGTATAGCTATAAACTTCTAACAAGTGTTATCTTTTAACTAGAGTTAGGTATGCTGCAGTCATTTTGAGAGATTTGTGTTCATTGATTTTTAATCACTATAAAATTTTTATACTGCATGCATAGCAAATACTTTCTTGTTTATTTCCCATGATCTTCATATATTTAAATTTATTCTTTTATTTCTGATGTTAGTTGGTTTTCTTCTGAGGTAACATTTTAACATCTAAAAGTAATTTCACCATGAATTCCTAAGGTGTTCAAGTTTCTCTTTCCCATTTCAACATGTAACTTAGTTATTATACACAGAAGAGTATCCAACCCAAGTCTCCGTATATACCTGTTTCTCTCCAAATAAATGAAACAGATTGTGATTTCTTCCAGAGACATATAATATTAGCTGTCATGAATCAATATTTTGTATATATGTGGGCTCACTGAAGACTTTCCTGAGATCCATTTGTCATCCGTTCTAATAGTACAGTCTCACAAAAAGTGAAATTTGTATGTCTTTCATGTATATTATGTAAACTGTCAGCTTTCTCGCTTAAAAAGTATTGAATGTTGTTAGATTTTTGTTAAAATGTATAGCTATAAAATTTTTTTTTTTTTTTGGAGACAGGGGCTTTGTAGTTCGGGCTGGCTCTGAGCTCACTATGTAGTCTAGGCAAGCCTCGAACTCAGCAATCCTCCTGCCTCTGCCTCCCGAGTGCTCGGATTACAAGTGTGAGCTACCACGCCTGGCACTGTGGTATGTGATATTGATAGCTGGTGGGCGTGAGTCTCCACGCCCAGCATTGTATGCAGTTTCTGGGGATTGAACTCAGGACCTTGTGCTTGTGAGGCAGGTGCCGGAACCACTGAGCTAACCCTCCGGCCCATAGCTATAAATTTTTAACAAATCAGATGTGTTATTGAGGATTGTGTCTAGAGGTCTCTCCAATGCCTTATACAGTCTCTTTTCAAAGGTGGCTGAATCTGGAATGTGTGATGTTGGGATTAAGGCCGTGTGATTACTAAATAAGTACATGTGATTGGTTTGGCACTGTTCTAATCTTCATAGTCTGAAAGGGGCAGAATGATACTGTTAAGGTCTTTTGTTCCTTTTGTTGTCTTCACCTGCCATGAACTCTTGCCCCTCTCTGCCTTAAAGCTAGCTGATAATGGACTAAAAGCTCTATGACTATAAGCCAAATAAACCTTTCCCCCTTTACCTTTGAATGTTGAGTTTTTTGTATCAACAATGAGAGAAAAGTAATAGGCATCCTGTGTGACAATTTTTGTCACGTATCTTTTTTGAATGGAGGAGTTTGAGACAGGGTCTCACTTTGTTTTTTCAGACTGGCCTTGAATTTACTGTGTAGCAAGCCTTGCGTTGAACTTCATGGCAGTCCTCCTGCATTGCCCTCCAAAGTGCTGGAATTACATACATGTACCACCACACCTGACTAAAGTTTTCATTTTGTGCCTAGGTATTTTTTGATACATTGGTTTTAGTACATTTTATTCATCTCTTTCCCTTCATTACTCTGCCATATCCACCTAGATTTTTTTTTTTTTTGAGACAGGGTCTCGCTTTGTACTTCAGGCTGGCCCTGAGCTCACTATGTAGCCCAGGCAAGCCTCGAACTCAGCAGTCCTCTTCTCTGCCTCCCGAGTGCTGGGATGACAGGTGTGAGCCACCATGCCAGGCACTGCGGTATGTGGTATTGATTGCTGGTGGGCGTGAGTCACCACACCCAGAATTGTATGTGGTTACCCAGATCGAACTCAGGACTTTGCGCTTACGAGGCAGGCACTGGAACCACTGAGCTAAATCTCCGGTCCCACCTAGATTTTCTTACATTTGAGTGCAAGGCGACCATTAGATGACACTGAGCTATAAAATAAAATGCCACCCTTTCCCTGTTTTCAGTCTTCATAGACTTGTTCAAATCTGTCTTTCTACTAACATGTTAATTATTATTCACAAATCTTATTTGCTGATCCATTATGCTTTTTTGTTTTTTTGTTTTGAGACAGGGTCTGGCTTTGTAGTTCAGGCTGACCTGAGCTCACTTTTAAGCCCAGGCAAGCCCCAAAATCAGCAATCCTCCTGCCTCTGCCTTCAGAGTGCTGGGATTACAGCCATGAGCCACCATACCCAGCTCCATTATGTTTTTTATGAAACCAAATTCAAGTTTCAAAATGCTAAGTAAAATCACAGAAGGATTCCATGTCATAAATAATAAGATTTTAAGAGACATTACCTATGGCCTAACAAAACCATTGATTATATATTCATTTGCCCCATTGTTTTGTGAATGGTGATCTTTAGGCTCCCTGTATGCTTTAGAGACAGTGCACAAATATGACACAGCAGAACTGGTGCTCCTCTTCTGTAGCTTTAGCAATGAGGGGCAGTCTAGCACCAGAACTGCTGTCTGATAATTGCTGTCTGATATGTAGGGAATTGATGGCGCAACGTGGAGTTAATATTTGAAGGATCGGCCCTTGTCAGCTTTTTTTGTTTCTTTTCTTTTTTTGAGACAGGTTCTCACTATGCAGTTCAAGCTACCTTTGAATTCACTGTGTGTACCCCACACTAAACTCATGGCAGTCCTCCCACCTCGGCCATACCTGGCTACCATTCAACTTTTTATAAGGGTTGATATGTCCTAGGCTATGATTCTCAACCTTCCTTCAAGAAATACATGTGTGATCATTTAGGAGGCAGTGACCTTTGAGGATGTGACTGTGACCTTCACCATGGAGGAGTGGGCTCTGCTGAATCCATCCCAGAAGAAGCTCTACAGAGATGTGATGAAGGAAACTTTCAGGAATTTGGCTGCTGTAGGTAAGAATGACACCATCTTCTCATTTATATAATCAGAGAACATTTTTGCATCAGCACAGTAAAATAGAAAGTGGAAATATTTTGAGGAATATATCAGGCCTGGTTACATTATACCATGAATCTAACTGGAATCAATTCATTTTTATGTAATAATATGATATCTCTTTATATTTTTATATCTATAATTCAGGAAGAGCCTGGGAGAACCAAGAGGTTGAAGAAGAGTACAAAAATTACTGGAAAAATCCAAGGTAATTTGCAGTCACAAGGAAAAGGAATGTTCCTCAAGAGTCAGTGTGTGAAAAGAAATAACATTGGGGCCAGGAATTTAGCTCAGTGGTACTGCGCCTGCCTTGGAAGCAGAAGAGCCTGAGTTCAATCCCTGGTACTGCAAAGAAAAAAGAAAAGAAATAACACGGGCAGGGAAACTGAGTGTCAAATGCCACATGCATTCTCCTATTTGAGAAACCAAAAATATAAGGAGTAAAATAAGGGAGAGGCAATTAAAAAAGGAAAGGCTGGCTTTTTAGAAATAGACAGGACAGCTGGGCGTCTTGGTGCATGCCTGTCATCCCAGCACTCTGGAGGTAGAGGCAGGAGGATTGCTGATTTTGGGGCTTGCCTGGGCTACGTAGTGAGCTCAGGGCCACCCTGAACTACAAAGTGAGATCCTGTCTCAAAAAGAAAAAAAAAATAGAAATAGGGAAGACAAACTGGGTAAGGAGAAAAGGGGAACAGTGATAAATGAAATGGTATCAAAATAATCAATATATGATAAACAAGTACCAATTGCCCAAAATGAAACCAAGCCCTTCTGTATTGCAAAATATACCTATTTAAAAATTTCACATGAGGGCCGGAGGGTTAACTCAGTGGTTCCGGCGCCTGCCTCACAAGCGGAAGGTCCTGAGTTCGATCCCCGGTAACCACATATAATGCTGGGTGTGGAGACACGCCCACCAACAATCAACACGGCATACCACAATGCCGGACGTGGTGGCTCACGCCTGTAATCCCAGCACTCGGGAGGCAGAGACAGGAGGATTGCTGAGTTTGCGGCGGCTTGCCTGGGCACCATAGTGAGCTCAGGGCCAGCCTGAACTAGAAAGCGAGACCCTGTCTCAAAAAGCAAAAAAAAAAAAAAAAAAAAAATTTCACATGAAAGTACTCTTGGGAATGGCTGTTTTGAAGATGTCATCCAGGGCATTTATTGTCAACATTTCTTAAGAGGCATCAAACCACAACTTGTGGTAAATCATTAATTTGGAGGTCCAATTTTTTGCCACTTTTTTTTGTCTTTGTAGAAATGAAGTAGAAAAATGCTATGAAAGTAAACATTGGAATCAACATGAAGAAATATTCCTTTGGGCTCCAGATGCTAATGTGGACATGAAACAAGCTGGTTTGAAACGAGCTGAAAGCCTTGCTTGCAGAAAGCCCATAATTAGGCATCTGTCACTAAATGTGCCCGCTGGACTGAAGCCATCTGAGTACCTGGGATCTGTAGAGAAGCTGTATAAATGTAAGGAACATGGAAGAACCTGTGGTGATTTCCAGTCCTTTCAGAAGGATGCAAGAACAGAGACTGGAGAGAAATCCTATGAATCTGATCAGTGTGGGAAATCTTACTCTGATCTTGGTGAAAGACCTCACCTTAGAGAGAAAATCATTGTATGCAAAAAAGTTTTGAAAACCTCCAACACAGCTAAGGATGGTCAGGTGCATGAAAGAAATCACAAGGTAGGTAAACCCTACATATGTAAACAATGTGGGAAAGCTTTTAACACACAACGTTATTGTAAAAAACATGAAAAAATTCACACAGTAGGGAAACCCTATGGATGTAAGCAATGTGGAAAAGCTTTTACTACACGAGATTATTGTAAAAGACATGAGCGCAATCACATAGGGGATAAACCCTATGAGTGTAAGCAATGTGGAAAAGCTTTTAGTTCACAACATTGTTGTAAAAGACATGAAAGAAATCACACTGGGGAGAAACCCTACGAATGTAAGCAATGTGGAAAAGCTTTTAGTACACAACATTGGTGTAAAATACATGAAAGAATTCACACTGGGGAGAAACCCTATGAATGTAAGAAATGTGGAAAAGCTTTTAGTACACAAAGTTATTATAAAATACATGAAAGAATTCACACTGGGGAGAAACCCTATGAGTGTAAGCAATGTGGAAAAGCTTTTATTACACAACGTTGTTGTAAAAGACATGAAAGAAATCACACTGGGGAGAAACCCTATGAGTGTAAACAATGTGGAAAAGCTTTTAGTACACAACATTGGTGTAAAATACATGAAAGAATTCACACTGGGGAGAAACCCTATGAGTGTAAGCAATGTGGAAAAGCTTTTAGTACACAATGTTACTATAAAATACATGAAAGAATTCACACTGGGGAGAAACCCTTTGAGTGTAAGCATTGTGGAAAAGCTTTTAGTAAAAAAAATTGGTGTAAAATACATGAAAGAATTCACACTGGGGAGAAACCCTACAAGTGTAAACAATGTGGAAAAGCTTTTAGCACACAAAGTTGTTATAAAATACATGAAAGAAATCACACAGGGGAGAAGCCGTATATATGTAAGCAGTGTGGGAAAGCTTTTAGTAAACATAGTGGTTGTCAAAGCCATGAAAGAACTCACACTGGGGAGAAACCCTATCCATGTAAGCAATGTGGGAAGGCTTTTAGTACATATTATGTTCTTCAGACACATGAAAGAATTCACACTGGGGAAAAACCCTATGTATGTAAGCAATGTGGGAAAGCTTTTAGTAAACAAAATCATCGTAAAATTCATGAAAGAACTCACACTGGGGAGAAACCCTATGAGTGTAAGCAATGTGGGAAAGCTTTTAGTGAACATAGTAATTGTCAAAAACATGAAAGAACTCACACTGGGGAGAAACCCTATGAGTGTAAACAATGTGAGAAAACTTTTAGTACACAACTTTATTGTAAAATACATGAAAGAATTCACACTGGGGAGAAACCCTATGTATGTAAGCAATGTGGGAAAGCTTTTAGCACACAACGTTATTGTAAAAGACATGAAAAAATTCACACTGGGGAGAAATCCTATGTATGTAAGTAGCGTGGGAGAGCTTTTAATGCACAATGTTATTATAAAAAAACATGAAAGAATTCATGCTGGGGAGAAACCCTATGTGTATAAGCAGTGTGGGAAAGCTTTTAGTACACAAGGTTATTGTAAAATTCATGAAAGAAATCACACAGAGGATAAGCCCTATGTATGTAACAAGTATGGGAAAGCTTTTATTACATATCATGATCTTCAAAGACATGAAAGAATTCACACTAGGGGAAAACCCTATATATGTAAGCAATGTGGGAAAACAGTATAAAAAGTTGTTGTAAAATACATGAAAGAATTCACATGGGAGAAATTCTATGTATGTAAGCAATGTGGGAAAGCTTTTAGTACACATCGTAAAATACATGAAAGAACTCATGCTAGAGTGAAATCCTATGTATGTAAGAAATGTGGGGAAATTTGGTTAGATTATTGTAAAATACATGAAAGACACTGAGGAGAAACCTTATGTATGTAAGCAGTGTGGAAAAGCTTTTAGTCAGCATGAACATAAACAACATGAAAGATATCACACTGGAGAAAAACCTTATGCATGAAATCAGTGTGGGAAGGTTTTCAGCACACACTATTGTCAAATACATGAAAAAACTGGGGGAAAACTGTATGTAAGCAATGTGGAAAAGCTTTTAGTACACAAGGTTATTGTAAAATACATGAAAGAAATCACATGGGAGAAATGCTGTTTGTAAGCAGTGTGGGAAAGCTTTAGTCTACAGCATTATTGTAAAATTCATTAAGTAATTCACACTGGGGACAAGCAGTGTGAGAAAGCTTTTAGTATGCAAGGTTATTCTAAAATATATGAAAAGAACTCATACTCAGCATTAATTTTGTATATATAAGCAATGTGATAATGTTTTCACTGCACACATATGTTGTCAGATGCATGAAAGAAATCTCGCTGGGGAGAAACTTCATATAGGTAGTCCTATTTTGAAAATTCTGCGGAAGCTTCTCATGTAATGGAGACCTATAGGAATAATTACTACAGAAAGTGAATGTCAGTATTTCTGCACAAAATTTCCAGGAAATACAATCACAGATAGACACAACCTAAGATACAAACATTATACATTTTTCAATAAATCACTGATATGTCTGGATTGTGTATTTGCAGTGTTTAGTATAAATATATTGAGATGACATAATTAGGTATTTTTGTTTTGAGTTTAGTACATAAGTATGGTGAATTGAATTTTTTTTTTCCTTTTTGAGATAGGGTCTCACTTTGTAGTTCAGGCTGGCCCTGGGTTCACTATGTATCCCAGGCAAGTCTCAAATTTAGCAATCCTCCTACTTCTACCTCCCAAGTGCTGGGATTATAGACGTGAGCCACCATGCTCAGCATTATGGAATGTGGTACTGAATACTGGTGGGTGTGAGCTACCACGCCCAATATTATATCATTGTATGTGGTTACCAGGATCAAACCAGGAACCTTGCACTTGCTAGGCAGGCAGCAGAACCACTAAGCTAAATCTCTGGCCCCAACAAAAGGCATTTTTGAATTTTATGCCGTATTTTACATTAAGATCTATACTTTCAGAGACTTGTGAGCATGATTTTGACAAAGTTCACACAACTTGTAAGTTAGCATGTTATGTTTCTCACACCCTGACAAGATACCTGCCTAAAGCTCAACATTGCATACTATATCATGTACATTATTTTGCCTGTTTTTCTTTCATATGAGTCAGTATAATTTACAAACAATTTTGTTCTCTTACCATCAAAATTGTACTATTTTTCTTTAAATTGCAATTACTTTTGTGGGTAATTTTTCCACTGTATATACCAAAAATAACTCAAACTGCTGTGAATTTCTGATTGTACAGACCAGGAGGACCACAACTTGTCTCTAAAAGGATATCATGAATTACAGTAATTACTTCAAAATTATAATATTTTGAATTCTTAGTGACAACACTTTCAATGGAATTTTTGTCAGCACTGGAATTGTTTTGGGGAGAACAATTGCTAATTTCTTACTGTCCCATGTCAGATACCTTAGGAAAGTTAAGAACCATCATAGTGATTCTCTTAGTCATTTTAATGGGTTGAAAAGCTACATGGAGTATCAAATAATTGGAATTAGTTGACCGATATTTGTGCACTCTTGGTTGTGGTAGGCTTCAGTAGATACACAAAACATTTGTATAAGTTTAGACAAGAATTTTTAGGGTCTTATTAAATGCTTTATAGATGAGTAGCCTTTCAAGTTAATAGCTATGCAACTCAGTGGTAATGGATCCTATATAAAAATGTTTTATGGTGCTGGGCATGTTGGTGCATGCCTGTAATCCCAGCACTTGGGAGGCAGAGACAGGAGGATTGCTGAGTTCGAGGCTTGCCTGGGCTACATAGCTCAGAGCCAGCCTGAACTACAAAGTGAGACCCTGTCTCAAAAAAAAAAAAAATTATGGCATCTTTCCAAAAAATGAGTAATATGTTGAATTTTCAGGTTTTTGAGCTACAGTTAAAAATCCTGGTGCAAGCTTCTAATCCCAGCACTTTGGGGGTGGGAGGGCTGAAGTAGGGGTATCACAAATTTGAACCCAGCCTGGGCAAATTAACAACATGCTATCTCAAAATAAACAAAATTAAAAAGGGGGGAAAATGGCACTGAGTTTAATTCTCCTTGCTGCAAAAGTTTTTCTTTTAAATACTCATGGAACCATACACTAAAATTGTCTGTGATAGTTATACATAAATTATAATACATGAAGTTAACTTTTAGAATATGTAATTTAAATATTTGAATTGTTACTATGTAAAGTACAAGATGCAGTTCAATTCTGCTTGTGACTCCAAGGATAACAATAAATTCAGATACCTTCATGTTCACAAGAGACTTAATTTGGCTTGATGTAAAAGGATAATTTCCAAAGAAGGGTCAGAGATTAGAAATTACTGCCTTTGAGGTACTGATTGCCCCTTTACTGAGACTAGATAGAAACTGTTGATTAACTGGGTGCTCGTAGAGAGAATTTTTGTGAGTCTAGTAAGAACTTCAAAATGGCTTCCAAATCCAATTTATTGACATAGTTTTTTTTAGTATTCCTCCTATACCCTTTTTAAAACCTCAGAACTCTGAATTACATGCCTTTAGGGCAGAAGAGGTGCAAAATGAGGGACAGTGAGTGGAGAGGTGGGAACAGGTGCTGCTTGGCCCTTACTGGTTTTACCAATCTGGGTCCAGAATTACTCATTTTTTGAATTTTCAGAAAACTGAAAATCTATACTTTCATATCTCTAAAATATCTATACTTTCAGGACCACAGATTTAGCTCATTGGTTCCAGTGTCTGCCTAGCAAACACAAGGTCCCTGGTTCAATCCCTGGTAACCACATACAACAATGCTGGGCGTGGTGACTCACACCAGCAATCAGTGCCACATACCACAATGCCTGGCATGGTGGCTTATGCCTGTAATCTCAGCACTAGGGAGGCAGAGGCAGGAGGATTGCTGAGTTCAAGGCTTGCCTGGGCTACATAGTGAACTCAGGGCCACCCTGAACTGCAAAATGAGACCCTGGCTGAAAAAAAATAGTTCTATATTTTCAGATCTCTAAAATTCAGAAGAATCTGTAGGGTCTGTAGCAACAAAGAGCTGTTAGTATGGATACAATTAGAGCACTGCACTAAACAGACAGAAAATGATTTCTAAGAGTTCAGAGATTAAATGGAGCACATAACATCAAAAGTCACTATAGTCACTTAAACAGTGGTCACTGCACAGTAAACACCTATATAAGCTTTAATTATGCCTCAGGTGAACCTACAGTAAGAGCAGAACACAGGCTAGCATTATTCCAAACAGATTCATGCAAATTCATTGCAAAGGAATCATACAATGTCACTAAAGAGCTGAATCAAGTAATTCTGAAAATAGTGTTCTACTGGATACTAATCCTACTGTACACTAACACCATTGCTCATTGCTCCCAGGTTTAGCAATTTTGAAACTATATTATACTAAAGTTGAACAACATGTATAGATAATTAGACCAGTTTTTTCTGGAGAAACTTGGAGAAAGATATTATACAAAGAGAAAATTTCTAGAATAAACTGTGGTGTTGGATTAGAGTTTGAGAGATCAGTAATGAATTACTTACACACAGATACATATGCCTTATTATGCCAACAGCACCATCTTGTATTTACTAAATTTAGGAATCCTTGCTATGCTGGGGATCCCATCCAGATATTACCACATGCTACATCGATATGTATGTAAATAAGTTAGAATATACATACATGTATTTCCTAGCTCCATCTCTTAAGTGGACTTAGCAGAAGTAAGAGATTTTCTACTAACCACGAGCATATGTAAGTCTCAGGATGTTATTTTTAAAATTCCATTCTCCAGGAAAAAGAACCAAAGCTCCTTGAAGAACTAGTTGACTCCAGAACTGGGGCAGATAAAATATAAGATGATCCTACAGCATCTTAGTGGACTAGAAGCAAAAAAGTGCTTGGGGAGGGCTGAAGATTTAGCTCAGTGGTTCCGGCTGCTGCCTCACAAGCGCAAGGTCCTGAGTTCGATCCCGGTAACCACATAGAATGCTGGGCGTGGTGGCTCACGCCCACCAGCAATCAATACCACATACCACAGTGCCGGGCGTGGTGGCTCACACCTGTAATCCCAGCACTCGGGAGGCAGAGACAGGAGGATTGCTGAGTTCACGGCGGCTTGCCTGGGCTACATAGTGAGCTCAAGACCAGCCTGAACTACAAAAGCGAGACCCTGTCTCAAAGAAAAAAAAGTGCTTGGGGAAAAAATATTCCTGAAGGGAGATGCATGTATGTTTAAAAGATTTGGGAGCTAATCTGAAGACCTCATAAAGACCTATCTGGAAAAATCTGAGCAATAGAATATACAATAATAATGTAACAGCCCAAAGAATGAAATAAGTAAGCCCATACAGATATAAATGATTAAGTTGTGAAAACTCTTAAGGATGCTGAATAAATGTAGAAGAAACAAAAGAACAAAAAAAATCACATAGTTGCCACAGGCAAGATGTACTCACTAATGAATGGTAAAAGTAATAGTGACATGTTTACTATATCACTATCCCCAACAGCCAACATTCTGATATGAAATCAATCTAAGTTTCCACCAATGAATGAATTTTTAAAACATGGATTATATACACAGTAGGATATTATTCACACTCAAAAATGAAATGATGTCATTTGCACATTGTGGAATTATCTAGAGGACATGATGCTAAATTAAATAAGCCAGGCACAGAAAAGCAAATTCCATATGACCTTGTTTGTGTAGATTCTAAAATTTTTAATCTCATAGGAGAATAGATAATAGAAACCAGAGGCTGGAGAGAGTGGGAAAGGATGGAGAGAGGCTGACCAATGTGTACAAAGTTAAACATAAATAGGAGAAATAAATCCTACTGTAAGCAGAATGACAAGAGTCAACAGTAAAGTGCATTGTAAAAGAGCTAGAAGATTTTGAATCCTTCACCAAGAGGAAATAAATGTTTGAGATGACAACTATGCTAACTATCCTTACATGTGCTTTATACAGTATACATATGTGCAAAAATATCACATTGTATTCTATAAATGTATGCAATTATGTGCCAACTAAAATAAAGTATAACTTAAAAAATAAAACTAGTGGGCTGGAGGGTTAGCTCAGTGGTTCCAGTGCCTCCCTGGCCAAGTGCAAGGCCCTGAGTTTGATCCCTGGTAACCACATACAATGCTGGGTGTGGAGACTCACGCCCACCAGCAATCAATACCACATACCACAGTGCCGGGTGTGGTGGCTCACACCTGTCATCCCAGCACTCAGGAGGCGGAGACAGGAGGATTGCTGAGTTCAAGGTTTGCCTGGGCTACATAGTGAGCTCAGAGCCAGCCTGAACTACAAAGTGAGACCCTGTCTCAAAAAAAATAAATAAATAAATAAATAAAACTAGTGGTGCAAGTTTAAAGATACATAGAATTTTTGCACAACATCAAAATATATCCCCTTCCAAATACTTATTATACAGGAAAAAAACAGTAACTTTACAGTAGATCACAAAGGTTAACATGATCCACATAAAACATGGAGATTCTGTATTCCCTGTGATACCCTGAGAAGGATGTTAACTCTATAGAATTCTTTAAAAACATTTACTCAAAACAGTATGCCCTACACCAGAGCTATGCTGAGACAGACTAGGTGAATGTGCACAGGAGAGTTTGTTCTCCAGGAACCTTGGTCACAAAGAAGGCCCGTACCATTTCCTATACCCAGGCTGGAGGCCTGGCTGCCAGCTCCCACTCCACACCAGAGCTGCACTGAGATGGACTAGGCGAGTGTGTGCAGGGGAGTTCCCTTGCCAGGAACCTTGATCACAAAGGAGACCTGCACCATTTCCTGCGCCCAGGCCAATGGCCTGCCAGCCGACCCCCAATCCACACCAGAGCTGTGCTGAGATGGATTAGGTCCCTCTCTTTACCTCTTGTTCCCACATTCTCTTCTATCTTCCAGTCGGAACCAATATCCAGAAGTAATAGGCTCTCAATCTGGTCTAATTCTTCTTCTGTACTACTAAGAAGGTGTCACAAAGTGTCCAGTGGTCTTGTAGCTCTCAGATGGCACTGTCATATATGTCCCTTTAGCCTCTGTCCCCTTCAGTCATATATGAGATTCTCAAGATCTATGTGATCTTTATAAATCTAACCATATTTCTAAGCTTTCATTCTCCTTCTGTCTTTCTAGCTCCCTGACACCCTAGTGACCTTTTATTCCCAAAGGGTACTGCAGGTACATTTAAGACCTGCGTGTTGTATACACATTGCTGATTAATTCTAAATTTTGGCATATGGACATAGAGGTAACTCATGAGTTCAAAGTCTTAGAATAGAAATTATCAAAACTTTTCATTTCATTTACTGTGTTTAACACTGTTGTTGGCACTGATTTTATTATGGTAACAAAGATAATGTGATTGTTCTGTTCAAATACCTCCCATGATGTGCCAGAACTGAGAACTCTCAAGAGTCATTACAGATTCAAGGACAAGCCAGGAAGGTGCCACTTCCAAAGGGTCCCAAATAACAGAAAGAAAGAGACTTGCAACAAACATTGCCCAGACACTAGGCAAGGAATTAAACAAAACATTAGAAGCAACAAAGGAGTAGAAATGAAAACATATTCAAAAATTCAGACACAAAGTTCACCACCACAGGAGAATTCAGGGAAAAGGGAAGTACAGCAAACTGAAACTCAAACACCAAGACTCTTGGAGATGGTAACAAAAGCAGATCTAGTAAAATGAAAACCAGAACTCATATCTGAGATGAAAAAAGAGATACAGTCCACAGTGAAGGACTTCATTAAAGAAGTGATCAGCGAGATGATAGAATCTAAGATAGCATAAGCAATGGAACCTTTTAAGCAGCTTCAAGCAGAGCTCCAGGTGATGAAGAAGGAGAACAAAAGTTTGCAAAGTAGGATGAATGAAGCAGAAAACCAAATTTCAGACTCAGAGGACAGCAGAGCAGCCAATGAACAGGAAAGACATAATCTATGGAAAAGGGCATGAGAAATAATCTATGGAAAAGGGACCACAAGAAATCAATCCAACAGCTTCTGGATGATTCAAAAAAGAATGATATAAGACTTGCTTGGAGTCACTGAAGAAGCAGGAGACAGTGCAAAAGACATTTTAAAAAACAGCTGTCAGGCCGGCGTGGGGGCTCACGCCTGTAATCCCAGCACTTGGGAGGCAGAGACAGGAGGATTGCTGAGTTCGAGGCTTGCCTGGGCTACACAGTGAGCTCAGGGCCAGCCTGAACTACAAAGTGAGACCCTGTCTCAAAAAAAAAAAAAAAAAAACAGCTGTCAGGCATAATGGAAGAAAACTTCACAGAAAAAGAATTAGGCAGACACATAAATGAGGCCTATAGGACTCCAAAAGGCCGTGACATAAAAATACCTACTCCTAGACATATAATTATCAAGGTTCCAGATACACAATGAAAGGATGAAATACTGAAAGCAGTGAGAGAAAGGAAGAAAATCACCTACAAAGGGAAGCCCACTAGGATCACAGCAGACTTTTCAACACAAACACTCAACACAAGGAGAGCCTGGAGGGAAGTGTTTCAAGCATTGCAGGAAAACAACCTCCAACCTAGACTAATGTATCCTGCAAAACTATCTTTCAGAATAGACGGGGAAATAAAATACTTCCATGACAAAGAACACCTGAAAAACTTCACAAATATGAAACCTGCACTCCAAAACATTCTAAAGAACATCTTGAGGAAAAAAAAATAGAAAAATCTATACCCATGAGACCAAACAGAGTGAACTCACTGGGGCAAACAAGAAACTGAATGGTAAAGGGGAAAAGTAAGGAAGAAAAGAGCCAAGAATTGGGGAACATGGCAGCTCTAAATCTGTCCATATCAGTCATAACCATTAATGTCAATGGCCTCAATGGGCCAATTAAAAGACACAGACTAGCAGATTGGATCAAGAAGCAAGATCCTACAATCTGCTACATATAGGAAACACACCTACTTCAGAGAGAAACACATAGACTGAAAAATAAAGGGATGGAAAACAATTCTCCATGCCAAGGAAACTGCAAAAAAGCAGAAGTGGCCCTCTTGTTTGCAGATAAAATAGATTTCAAACAGGAAACAATCCAGGAGAAAGAAATAACAATCGTAAATATTTATGCACCAAACTCTAATGCACCCAACTATATAAAATAAACATTAATGGCCATGAAAAGCCAGATAACCACTAATACAATAGTAGTAGGGGACTTCAATATTTCACTGTCACAAATTGACAGATCGACTGGACAAAGAATCAGTAAGGAAATACTTGAGCTAAACCAAACTTTTGAACAAATGGACTTAATAGATGCCTACAGAGTATTTCACCCTACAAAATCAAAATATATGTTCTTCTCATCTGCTCATGCATCATTCTCCAAAATAGATCACATCCTAGTTCATACAACAGGCTTAAGTAAATGCAAAGGAATTGAAATTATCCCCTGCATATTATCAGACCATAGTGCTTTGAAACTGGAGCTCAATAGCAAAAGAAATTCCAAGATCCTCACATGGAAATTGAACAACACTCTGTTGGCCAACCAATGGGCCACAAAAGAAATTAAAGAAGAAGTCAAACAATTTCTACAATTAAACGATAACCCCAGTATGACATACAGGAATTTATGTGACACAATGAAAGGAGTTCTGAGGGAAATTCATAGCAGTGAATGCTTACACCCAGAAAATAGAGCAAACACAAACAATCTAATGATGAATCTCAAACTACTAGAAAAAGAGAAGCAAGACAAACCCAAAGCTTGTACTAGGGAGGAAATTATAATGATCAGAGCAGAAATTAATGCAATGGAGACAAAAAGAACAATACAAAGAATCAATGAATCAAAAAGTTGGTTCTATGAAAGGATAAATAAAATTGACAGACCCTTAGCCAACCTTATCAAACAATGGAAGGAAAAGGCTCAAATCCATGCTATTAGGAATGAAAATGGGGAAACCACCACAGATTGATTGGAAGTCCAAAGGATAATAAACACATATTTTGAAAATTTGTACTCCAAAAAGATGGAAAATCTAGAAGAAATGGATAGATTCCTAGACACATATGAACTTCCAAAGCTCAATGAAGATGATATAAAAATGTTAACCTGATATCAATCTGTGAAACTGAAAATGTTATTAAAAAAAAAAAAACTACCAACAATGAAAAGTCCTGGTCCTGATGGCTTCACTGTGGAATTCTACAAAACTTTTAAAGAAGAGTTAACACCACTATTTCTCAAACTCTTTAATGAAATCAAAAGAGAAGCAGTACTCTCAAAATCATTCCTTGAAGCAAACATTATCTTGATTCCAAAGGCAGAGAAACAGCCAATGAAAAAAGAAAACTACAGGCCAATCTCTCTAATGAACACTGATGCAAAAATCCTCAATATAATATTGGCAAACAGAGGGGCCGGAGGGTTAGCTCAGTGGTTCCGGCGCCTGCCTCGCAAGCGCAAGGTCCTGAGTTCGATCCCCGGTAACCACATACAATGCTGGGCGTGGAGACTCATGCCCACCAACAATCAATACCACATACCACAGTGCCGGGCGTGGTGGCTCACGCCTGTAATCCCAGCACTCAGGAGGCAGAGACAGGAGGATTGCTAAATTCCAGGCTTGTCTGGGCTACATGGTGAGCTCAGAGCCAGCCTGAACTACAAAGCAAGACCCTGTCTCAAAAAATATATATATATTGGCAAACAGAATACAGAGAGTTATCAAGAAAATCATATACCCTGATCAAGTCATATTTATCCCAGGGATGCAAGGCTGCTTTAACATATATAAATCAATAAATGTAATACACTATATTAACAGACTCAAGGACAAAAACCATATGGTCATCTAAATAGATGCTGAAAAAGCATTTGACAAAATCCAACACTCATTCATGATCAAGAATCAGGAATACATGGACTTTATCTCAATACAAGCTATTTACGAGAAACCAACAGCCAGCATAATACTAAATGGGCAAAAACTGAAAACTTTTACATTAAGATCAGGAACGAGACAAGGATGTCCACTGTCACCACTCTTGTTCAATATAGTGCTGGAAACATTAGCCACAGCAATTAGGCAAGACAAAGAAATAAAAGGAATAAAGATAGGTAAGAAAGAAGTTAAACTGTCATTATTTGCCGATGATATGATTCTCTATATAGAGGATCCTAAAAATTCAACAAAAGACTTGTAGACTTAATTGCCAAATTTAGTAGTGGAGCTGGATACAAGGTTAATGCTCAAAAATCAGCAGCCTTTGTCTACAAAAACAACAGACTCACTGAAAGAGAAATTAGGGAGCCAATCCCTTTCACAACAGCACCCAGAAAAATGAAATATTTAGGAATCAATCTAACAAAGGAGGTGAAACACCTCCACTCTGAAAACTACAGGACTCTGAAAAAGGAGATATAAGAGGATACCAGAAAATGGAAAGACATCCCTTGTTCCTTGGTAGGGAAAATCAGCATCATTAAAATAGCTACACTCCCACAACTACTATACAGATTCAATCCAATTCTGATTGAAATCCCAACACCATACTTCACAGAGCTAGAGAAAATAATCCAAAAATTTATCTGGAACCACAAGACACCTAGAATAGCAAAAGCAATTCTAAGCAACCAGCACATGGCAGGGAGTATTAAAATCCCCCACTTAAAACTGAACTATAAAGCCACTTTGATAAAAACTGCATGGCACTGGCAAAGTAACAGACCTGAGGACCAGTAGAATAGATTAGAAGATCCAGAAACAACTCCAGATACACTAAGCCACCTTATCTTTGACAGACGAGCCAAACATCCTCAATGGAGGAAAGATAGCCTTTTTAACAAATGGTGCTGGAAAAACTGGGCTTTAACCTACCAAAAACTAAAGCTAGACTTATCTCTTTCACCATGTACTAAACTAAAATCACAGTGGATTTGAAACTTAAACATTAAAACAGAAACACTAAACCTGCTACAAAACAGGTTAGGTAAAACTCTTGGAGACCCTGGGTCAGGCAGAGACTTTATGAACAAAACTTCTATAGCACAAGAACTAGCAGAAAGAATCAACAAATGGGATCTCATCCTACTGAAAAGCTTCTGCACAGCAAAAGAAACCACTGGCACCACTAAAAGATGACCAACAATATGGGAAAAATGCCGGAGCCAGCCAGACAAAACAGCGGGGTCGTGAAGTCGAGGGGCGCGGATTAAGAAAAGAAGACAGGAAAATGGGCTCGGGAGGACCTCTCAGTCAGTACTGAGCAGGCCCTGAGTTTATTCTTCAGTGCTCTTTTATAATATTTCTAGCTACGGTGCTTACGTGCAAGGCTTACAATTGACAATGTAGTTAGTGGTTAACATATAGGTTTAGCATCATTAGAATCTAAATCTACAGGAACTCAAAATAC
>PVIC010027611.1:0-23745 GCA_004025085.1 Thryonomys swinderianus
TGAACACCTGTAGATGCAAATGAGTTCTAGAAAGTAGGACAGCTTTTATAGAGTGGAATATTTCTATAGGAAACTTGGTGTGGGAATGTGATGAGGGGAAGGAATAAATATGATTCAGAAAGAAAATAAAAGAGCATGTATAAAGGGGGGAGGAGGGGGGAGTGGGTAGGGATATGGGTAAAAATGAGAATTAACTTGTCGCATATACTGGTACAAATTTCCCAATGTTATATGTGATTTTGAGGTGTATATAAATTGTACCAATAAAGAATTCAATAAAAAAATATGAAACCTGCATTCCAAAACATTCTAAAGAACATCTTGGAAAAACATACAGAAAATTCCAAACCCACAAGACCCAGGAGAGTAAACTCACTGGGGCAAACAAGAAACTAAATAGGAAAGGGGAAAAGCAAGAAAAAAAAAAGAACCAAGAACAGGGAAACAGTGCAGCTCTGAATATGTCCATATCAGTCATAACCATTAATATCAGTGGACTCAGTGGGCCAATTAAAAGACACAGAATGGCAGATTGGATCAAGAAGCAAGATCCTACAATCTGCTGTATACAGGAAACACACCTAATTCAGAAGGAAACCCATAGACTGAAAATAAAGGGTTGGAAAACAATCCCCTACAACACAGGAAACTGCAAAAAAGCAGGAGTGGCTATCTTGTTTGCAGACAAAATAGATCTCAAACCCAAACTGATTAAAAGAGATAAAGAAGGTCACTATGTTCTCTTACAGGGAACTATCAAAGAGAAAGAAATAACAATTATAAATATTTATGCACCAAACTCTAATGCACCCAACTATATAAAACAAATATTAGTGTACATGAAAAGCTAGATAACCATGAATTGAATAGTAGTAGAGGACTTTAATAATCCACTATCACAAATTGACAGGTAAACTGGACAAAGAATCAATAAGGAAATACTTGAGCTAAATGAAACTTTTGAGCAAATGGCCTTAATAGATGCCTACAGAATATTTCACCTTACAAAGCCAGAGTACATCTTCTCAGCTGCTCATGGATCATTCTCCAAAATAGATCACATTCTAGTTCATAGAACAGGTTGAATTAAATGAAAAGGAATTGAAATTATCCCCTGCATACTATCAGACCATAGTGCCTAGATACTACAGTTGAATAGCAAAAGAAATTCCAAGATCCTCACAAACACATGGAAATTGAACAACACTCTGTTGACCAACCAATGGGAAACAGAAGAAATTCAACAATTTCTACAACTAAATGACAACCCCCAAACAAAATACAGGAATTTATGAGACTCAATGAAAGCAGTTTTGTGATGGATATTCACAGCAGTGAATGCCTACACTCAGAAAGTAGAACAAACTGAAATAAATAATCTAATTTTGAACCTCAAACAATTAGAAAAAGAGAAGCAAGACAAACCCAAAGCTCATACTAGGGAGGAAATTATAAGGATGGGAGAAAAAATTAATGCAATGGAGACAAAGAGAACAATACAAAGAATCAATGAATCAAAGAGTTGGTTCTTTCAAAGGATAAATAAGATCCACAAACCCTTAGCCAACCTTATCAAACAAAGGAAAGAAAAGACTCAAATCCATGCTATAAGGAATAAAAATATGGAAATCATCACAGATCCACAGGAAGTCCAAAGGATAATAAACACGTAATTTGAAAATTTGTACTTCAAAAAAGATGGAAAATCTAGAAGAAATGGATCGATTCCTAGACACATATGAACTTCCAAAGCTGAATGAAGAGGATATAATAAAGTTAAACAACCTGATATCAATCTGTGAATTTGAAAATGTAATAAAAATCTTACCAACAAAGAAAAGCCCTGGTCCTGATGGATTCACTGCTGATTTCTACAAAACTATTATACAAGAGTTAATGCCAGTGCTTCTCAATCTTTTTAATGAAATCAAAAGGGAAGCAGTACTCCCAAAATCATTCCTTGAAGCAACCATTACCTTGATTCCAAAGGCAGAGAAAGATTCCACAAAAAGAGAAAACTACAGGCCAATTTCTCTAATAAACATTGACAAAATAATCTTCAATAAAATACTGACACAGAATAGAGAGATTTATCAAGACAATCATACACTCTGATCAAGTCAGATTTATCCCAAGGATGTAAGGCTGGTTCAACATATGTAAATCAATCATTGTAGTACACATATTAACAGACTCAGACAAAAAACATATGATCATCTCAATAGATGCAGGAAAAGTATTTGATAAAACCCAACACCTGTACATGATCAAATCCTACTGAGTATCTGAATCAATGGACTTTTTCTCAATCTAGCACAAGCTGTTTATGAGATACCAACAGCCAGCATCATACTTAATGGGCAAAAACTGGAATCTTTTACACTTAAGATCAGGAATGAGACCAGGATGCCTGTTGTCAACACTCATGCTCAGTATAGTACTGGAAACATTAGCTATAGCAATCAGGCAAGACAAGATTTAAAAAGAGTAAAGATAGGAAAGGAAGAAGTTAAACTGTCATTATTTGTTGATGATATAATCCTCTATCTAGAGGATCCTAAAAACTCAACCAAAAGACTGCTAGACTTAGTTATCAAATTTGGTAGTTTTGCTAGATACAAGGTCATTGCTCAAAAATCAACAGCCTTTGTCTACAGAAACAACAGACTTATTGAAAGAGAAATTGGGGAGTCAATCCCTTTCACATTAGAACCCAGAAAAGTGAAATATCTAGGAATCAATCTAACAAAGGAGGTGAAAGACCCCTACTCTGAAAAGTATAGGACTCTGAAAAAGGAGAGAGAAAAGGATATCAGAAAGTGGAAAGATATCCCTTGTTCCTGGGTAGGAAGAACCAACATCGTCAAAATGGCTATACTTCCAAAACTACTATACAGATTCAATGCAATTCCAATTGAAATTCCAACATTATATTTTACAGAGCTAGAGAAAATTATCCAAAATTTCATCTGGAATCACAAGAAACCTAGAATAGCAAAAGTAATTCTAAGCAACCACGACATGGTTGAATCCCCAATTTAAAACTCTACTATAAAGCCACTGTGACAAAAACCGCATGGTACTGGCAAATAACAGACCCAAGGACCAGTGGAATAGATTAGAAGTTCCAGACACAGCCCCGAATACACTAAGCCACCTTATATTTGACAAAGGAGCAAAACATCCTCAATGGAGGAAAGACAGTCTCTTTAACAAATGGTGCTAGAAAAACTTGATTTGAAACTGCCAAAAACTAAAGCTAGACCTATGTCTGGCACCATGCACAAAACTAAATTCACAATGGAATCAATACTTAAACATTAAAACAGAAACAATAAACCTACTGCAAAACAGATTAGGTAAAAGTCTTGGAGACATTGGCTTAGGCAGAGACTTCATGAATAAAACCTCTATAGCACACGAACTAGCAGAAAGAATCAACAAGTGGCATCTTATCCTACTAAAAAGCTTTTGCACAGAAAAAGAAATTGCTGGCACTAAAAGGCAACCAACAACATGGGATAAGGTGTTTACTAGCTGTTTGTCAGACAAAGAGCTATTAACTACAATATACCAGGAACTTAAACAAATCAGCCTCCCCAAGTTTAAAGACCCAATTTAAAAGTGGGCATCTGAAATGAACAGACACTTCTCAGAGGCAGAGGTCAAAGCAGCCAAGAAGCATACGAAGAAATGTTCAACATCACTGGTCATTCGAGAGATGCAAATGAAAACAACAGTGAGATTCCATCTCACACCACAAGAATGGCCACTATTACAAAATCAACCAACAATAAATGCTGGTGAGGCTGTGGGGAGAAAGAAACCCTTCTGCACTGCTGGTAGGTTTGTAGACTTGTGCAACCATTGTGGAGATCTGTGTGGAGATTCCTCAGAAAACTAGGACTAGAGGTCCCATTTGACCCTGCTATCCCCCTGCTAGCCATATACCCAAAGGAATTTTAAAAATCACATTGGAAAGACAGATGTACACCCTTTTTCATAGCCCAATCTTGGAAGCAACCCAAATGCCCATCAACTGGAAACTGGATAAAGAAGATGTGTTTTTTTAAATGGGGCATTACTCTGCCATGAAGAGTGACATGAAGTGAATCTGCCATGAAGATTCATTCATTTATGTGCAAATGGAGACACCTGGAGGACACACTAATAAGTGAAATAAATAGATCGCAGATATGCAAATATTGGATCTTTTCTTTGATATGAGCACCTGTAGATGTAAAAGAGCTCTGGAATATATGATAGTTTTTGTAGAATGGGAAATATCCAAAAGTAATTTGGTGTGGGAACATAATGAGAGGAAGGAAGAAATATGATTTGGAAGAAATAAGAGTATGTATATAGGGGGTGGGAATGATGTGGGTGGGTAGGGATGTGGGTAAAAATGAGAATTGACCTGTGTCACATACTGCTGCAACTTCCCCAATGTTGTGTGTGATTATTAGCTGTGTATATTATGTATCAATAAATAAATCAATTTTAAAATTTTTCAAAAATTAAAATGACAATAGATAGTAAAGTAGGATATTGGACAAAGAATGAATAAGCTCAGGCAGTGTAGGACATAGCACACTCCCCAAAAAAGAGGTTTAACTACCCTGTACAAAGTTCTTGTCTTCTGAGGAAATCATAATGCAAAATAACCAGGTTTTTTTCTCTATAATCTCAGGTTCCTTTAAACCTTACATGTTAAATTATTCCTTTAGAAACCTGAGTTTCCATTGGTAATTTCAAATCCAAAGTCAACTATAATAGGTGACCACTACACAAATGAGCAATCCCTGTGTTTTGTGTATCTATGAATAGCTCTGGATTGAGAGCCCTTGCAGCAGTTCATTCAGGACCTGTCTTGGAAATTCAGGAAATACTCTTCTTATTTCCAATAAACTACCATACCCACCTTCTTTAGTTCATGAGTTTATTTCCGGGTAACAATAGTTTGTTTTTTGTGTTAAAGGACTACAGAACTGATTTTACTGATGTCAAGTGGCTCCATCCTAGAATGAAGACAACACTTCACCGTCAGAGACAGAATAAGCATTCTAAGGAAAAAAAAAAAAAAAGTTGGTGCTGGGCGTGGTGGCTCATGCCTGTAATCACAGCACTCGGGAGGCAGAGCCAGGAGGTTTGCTGAGTTCGAGGCTTGCCTGTGCTACATAGAGAGCTCAGGGCCAGCCTGAACTACAAAGTGAGACCCCGTCTCAAAAAAAAAAAAAAAAAGTTGATTTATAAACACAGACAGATTAAAAAAAATTAAAAGAAGACTAATCATTTCAAAGTCACTTTCTTTGTAAAGCAAGAAGAGGGTGAAAGAACAATAGGAAAATAGTTGATCAGTTAAAATCAAGTCATTCCAGGGTACTTCTTTCACATAACAATGAAGACAGAAGAAACTTAATTTTCATGTTAATTGAAGTGCTCCATTTAGGAAACTGTTATCTTTTTTTTTTTTTTTTTTTTGAGACAGTGTCTCGCTTTGTAGTTCAGGCTGGCCCTGAGCTCACTATGGTGCCCAGGCAAGCCGCCGCAAACTCAGCAATTCTACTGTCTCTGCCTCCCGAGTGCTGGGATTACAGGCGTGAGCCACCACGTCTGGCAGGAAACTGTTATCTTTTTAACCTTGAAGTCCCAGAAGGTCAGATACATAGTTTAGTTTCAGTTTGTTGACTTGCAACTTTAGCTATAGTAACTTCATTTTGATATTTTTCTTTCTCCATTCAAGAGTTTACTGTAAAACCACAGTCTCTTGTAATTTGCATTAACTTGTTTTTGTTTTGTTTTCTTTTTTGTCTTTGTGGTGCTGAGAATCCAAACCAGGCCTTCACCCACAGTAGGCAAGTACTCTATCACTGAACCACAACCTCAGATTGCTTTTCTTTTTTAATTTAGTAGACTCCATAAATATGACACACATCCTTTGGGTCTAGTTTTCTCTTCTTCTTCTGTACTATATGTTGGAGCCATGGCCATTATACTGGACTCTATCCCCAGCTTTTTTTCTTATTCCTTAGTTGCTAAATTGCCCAATAGGCTCCACCTTATGATCCTATTACCTCAGCCTCCCAGAGTAATGGATTACAAGCCTAGCCCATCATTCTATACAAGGTAAAAAATATTTTTAATTTGTCCATATTTCATTAACCACTTTAATAAGCCTTTATTCTTAGAGTTAGGTCAGTCACCAAGTAGACAAGGGACACAAAGGCTATGGAGAGAGATATCACAGCAGAGATAAGGGTCTGGGGTAAGATATAATTGCTAAACAAGTCTTCGCAAATCATGGGAAGCCATAAAAACTAAAAATAACTACAAAGAGTAACACAGAGGGATGAAGGAATAAAAAATAAAAAGAGAAAATGAAACTACAGATGTGGGATGATACAAATTGCTTAGTACAGATTGAACCTTGAGTCCCAGGCCATGGGAGATAGGGGAGGCCTGTGAGTTGGGAGTAAAATCACACAACTTCTAACTAGAGTGTGATTGTCTGTGTGGACAGTCACCAGTTTTGCAAGAATGTGTATAAAGCTTTACTTTGCTTTTGGTGCCTCTAGAGTCTAATGTCTTTCTTTTTTTTCCTTTTATATGGAAGTAAATTCATTTCTAATTACCAACTTCCACTTTTCTTTTTCTTAAAGGTTTCACTTCTAGAGTAGATATGTTTCTAAATGTTGCATCTTACAATGACTGATCAACATCCACACACAAGCCTTGTTAATCATCCTAACTTTTTCCTGGAATTTTTATATCCTTTTCATCTGCATTTTCACAAGGAGACTAGCAAGTCCATCTGTGAGACTAGCAAGTCCATCACGCTGTGAGTTCCTGTCCATATTTGGTCTTCAGAAACACTGCATTTCTTGAGAAATCACTAGTTTTGAGCAACCAACTTTTTTGTGATTATTTTTAGAAATGAAATATAGAAAACCATTTAAATATGCTCTGCTTACACACTACTCATCTCTGAATATCACATATTAATATGGGCAGTGAAATTATATTTACTAACTGAAGTTTTAAAGTAGTCTGTCCCTTAGAAATCAAATGAAAATTTGAATATCTCATAGTAATAATATGGAAAATGAAATTATAACTACTAACTGAAGTTTTAAGGTAGTTTGCCCCTTGGAAAATAAATGAAAATTTTAATTGTGCAACTGACAGAATAAACTTAATTTTTTTGTTTTGTTTTGCTTTTTTGAGACAGGGTCTCACTTTGTAGTTTGGGCTGGCTCTGAGCTCACTGTGTAGCCTAGGCAAGCTTTGAACTCAGCAATCCTCCTGTCTCTGCCTCCCGAGTGCTGGGATTACAGGTGTGAGCCCCTGCGCCTGGCACTGTGGTATGTGGTACTGATGGCTGGTGGGCGTGAGTCTCCACGCCCAGCATCATATGTGGTTTCCGGGAATCGAACTCAGGACCTTGCGCTTGAGAGGCAGGCGCCGGAGCCACTGAGCTAATTCTCCAGCACTAAACTCAATTTTTAAAAGAAATCTCTTAAAGTAATATGTAAAAATAAATAAATAAATAAACCAAAATTATAAAGTATATTTTATAACAATGACAACAAATGATAATTCCAGATTTTCTCCAAGAAATTCCTTAAATTCAGTCTGTGAGATGAGACATTTAAAGGTAA
Source organism: Thryonomys swinderianus (assembly GCA_004025085.1). Classification (NCBI taxonomy): domain Eukaryota; kingdom Metazoa; phylum Chordata; class Mammalia; order Rodentia; family Thryonomyidae; genus Thryonomys; species Thryonomys swinderianus. Next base: position 7,659 of record PVIC010027611.1, read on the forward strand.
TTGCTCTGAATTTCTAAAGTGGGACAGGCAGTTCATATTTTATCATTTACAAATCATATATAGAAACCTTTCTATTTTGTGTACATTTGCTTTCCTTTTAAATTGATTTTATTGGTTCATTCCATATACACATAATGATCACACAACATTACCAATTTGTACCAATACATGACACAATTTAATTCTCACTTTTTCCTATTCCCCTGCCCATCACACAAACTCTTTTATATGTTTTGCTTCTTTTTTTAACCATTAATTTTTTTCTTTCCCTTCTTTACTTATCTCTACCCCCTTTTCCCTTTGAATATTTTCTATTTCACAATATTTATAGTACATTTTAGAACTCATTTACATCTTAGGTTTCTCATACCAGAGAAAAGACACAATATTTACACATCTGTGATCTATTTATTTCACTTATGAGTATGTCCTCAAGGTACATTCATTTGAGTATAAATGACTCAAATTTATCATCATTTATAACAGAATAATATTCCATTTTATTAAAAAATCACATCTTCTTGGGCCGGAGGGTTAGCTCAGTGGTTCCGGCACCTGCCTCGCAAGCGCAAGGTCCTGAGTTCGATCCCCAGAAACCACATATAATGCTGGGCGTGGAGACTCACGCCCACCAACAATCAACACCACATACACACAATGCCGGGCGTGGTGGCTCACGCCTGTAAATCCAGCACTCGGGAGGCAGAGACAGGAGGATTGCTGAGTTCGCGGCGGCTTGCCTGGGCACCATAGTGAGCTCAGGGCCAGCCTGAACTACAAAGCGAGACCCTGTCTCAAAAAACAAACAAACAAACAAACAAAAAAATCACATCTTCTTTATCCAGTCTACAATTGACGGCCATTTGGGTTGTCTCCAAGAGATCTGAAGGTTTGTGGGAAATGTCTATAATTGTGTTGAAGAGTGGTTTCTTTAGAAATGGCTTATCAGGCAAAAGTATTCCAGATTCTTCATCTTATACAAAGAACTAGATGAGACAAGTCAGTTACTGGGTCAAAAAGTTTACTTGAAAAATACGGGGTAAGTGGGCATATGAGAAAGTAGTTCTGCAAAATGAAGTTGGACCAAGAGAAATGAAGGTAGAAGCAAAAACAAAAGTACATGCCACACCTGAGAAATGTGGGCAGGCTACAGTGCAAACTCCTATACAATAGTGCAAACATTTACAATGGTGCCACAGTGCAAACTCATATACAAAAGCACTTTCCATGATTTCCACTCTTCTTTTATATGGTCTACATCTTGTGGGAGCTCAGATAAGTTCTGGAGTCCTTGAGTTACCCTGGGGTCTTATAATTGACAGGTTCCACTCATTTTCTTCATTTCCCTATTCTTTTCCAATAGCTGTGTTTCCATAATTTGTCCTCTGTACTTTGTATTTCAATGACTATGAGTGAAATGTTAGATAGTAGTTGAAAGAGTAAAGAAAGGCACGACTAAGATCACCAGAGCAAGCAAAAATGAAGCGACGAGAGAGGTTTTATCTTCAGCCTCGGTATAGGAAAATCAAAGGTGACAAGACAAGTGAGCCCGGGGAGTTAGGCAAATAGAAACTTTATATGGAAGTTCAGGTAAAGGAGGAGTTCTGCCAGGAAGAGTGGAAAAATTTTGTCTTGGGATGGAGCAGGTCTTGCTATCACCAGAGTATTAGAGTCTGCAGATATTGTCATGTGGGGTGGTTACTGTTTATCTGGAACCCTCATCTTGACTTCCAGTTATCTTTTGTGCTTTGTCTGGGGGATTTTATTGTCTTTGGTAAAGAGGCAGGGGTCTGACAGCAGTAATGAAAATTGCAATCTTATCCTGCTCATAACAGATAAAGATGTTGATTTGGATATTGAAATACTATGTAAAATATTTATCAATTTAGAGTTGAAAATAAATATTAAATTATGCAAATGATTTCAGCACCTATGGAGCTCATCATATGAGGTTTCTCTCATTAAAGTAATTTATATCATTTAATTGTAGATTTCCTGACAATGAATGTTTGTAGCAATCCTGAAATAAAACATGCAAGATCATAATATATAATCATGCTGTGGAGCTTTGTTGACTTTTTTAAAACAGATTTTTGTGAAGATTTTCTTAATATTGATATAACTTTCATTATTGTGCACTATTTCTTACATTGTTGTAATTTACCAATTAGAACAATTTTCTTTTCTAAAGCTATGGAACTATCTCAAATAGCATTGCAGTTTTCTGCCCTTCAAGAATTTGGTAAGATTCCCCCGTGATTTTTGTTTGGTCTATATTTGTTTCAGGGTTTGGTTACAAATCTTCAATGACTTTCATTTTACTTCCTCTGAAAAGTATGAGGTTTTTCTCCACTCCAGAGTTTGGTTTATAAAATTTCATTTTGGGGCTGGAGATTTAGCTCAGTGGTTCCGGCACCTGCCTCGCAAGAGCAAGGTTCTGAGTTCGATCCCTGGTAACCACGTACAATGCTGGGTGTGGTGACTCATGCCCACCAGCAATCAATACCACCTACCAAGTGCCAGACGTGGTGGCTCACGCCTGTAATCCCAGCACTCAGGAGGCAGAGACAGGAGGATTGCTGAGTTTGAGGCTTGCCTGGGCTACATAGTGAGCTCAGGGCCAGCCTGAACTACAAGGGAGACCCTGTCTCAAAAAAAAAAATCATTTTCCTAGAAAATCATTCTTGCTTATCCAGAGACTCAAATTTGTTGGTGCAGTTATACAAAACAGTTTTGCAATATAAAAACAGAACTCTTCGCTCTGTGATTATTAAAGGTAGGTTGTTTCTTCTTTTGTGAATTTGAGGTTTTTATCATCTTTGTAATGATTAATTTTGTTAATAATATTCATTTTAAAGTTTTCTTCAAATATCCATTTTTTAATCTATAACTTCACTTATTTTGTACCATTTTGATAAATTTCTGTTTTAGTTTTCAAGAATTCTTACTGGTTTTATTTATTTTATTGTACTTTCATTGCTGCATATTTTATTTTAGTTTATTTTTATGAGTATTAAAAGCTTTGGTTATTTTGAGTTTTAACTTTTCTCATAGATCTGGTTAAATAATTCTTTTATTATTATCATTTTCTAGAAGTTCATTATTTTTTTTTTCTATTGAGTCCAATTGACCTAAGTAAAATGCACTACAGTGTTTTCAAATTTTAGATGAAAAGTTTTTCCAGGGCCGGAGATTTGGTTCTGGTGCCTGCCTCACAAGCTCAAGGTCCTGGGTTCGATCCCCAGTAACCACATACAATGCTGGGCATGGTGACTCACACCCACCAACAATCAACCAGCAATCAGCACCACATACCACAGTCCCGGGCGTGGTGGCTCACACCTGTAATCCCAGCACTTGAGAGGCAGCGACAGGAGGATTGCTGAGTTCGAGGTTTGCCTGGGTTACATAGTGAGCTCAGGGCCAACCTGAACTACAAAGACTCAGTCTCAAAAAAAAAAAAATGCTTTTCCAATCTTTGTGATTAAATTTAGTTTATTACATTGACAAGAATAAATATTATTTTCTTATTTCTACTGTTTTTGTGGGGAGGAATGAGGATTGGACCTAGGGCCTCATATGTTCTAGGCAAGTACTCCACCACTGAGGTACACTCTATGTTATAATTCTATTTTTAAAGCTGTATTAGTATAAAATAATATGACAGAGAAGAGTTATAGATTGTTAGATGGGACATTTGCTTATCATCTCTTATTTTCTCTCTACTCTTCTAAATTACACTTGGGAAAAAAATCAACCTTTTTAAATTCTCCATATTCCATTTTTCCCTCTCTAGTCTCTTCTACTTTTTCCTTCCTTCTTTTCCTCTTCCTCCCTTTCTTTTGTAGTGAAAATATTTATCTTGCACATTGGCCATATTTAATTTTCTTTTCATTTTAATAGAGGCTCAAGTTAAGAATTTGCCTTAAGTCTCAGAGATTTTGGACTTGGACTTTTCACCCATGATGAAACTGTTAGGACTTTATCAGCACTTAGAGATGGATTAAATTATTTTAGAAAAAGAGATATGTGTATAAGTTTTGGGGGCCTCAGGTAGAATGGTATGGCTTGTATACAGATACTCCTTCAAAGCATCCTGCACTCATAAGTGAGACAATTTAGAGCTAGCTAGGTATAGGGTATGTGAAACTGGTATTAAGAGTATATGGTGATCCCAGCACTTGGGAGGCAGAGACAGGAGGATTGCTGAGTTCCAGGCTTGCCTGGGCTACATAGTGAGCTCAGAGCCAACCTGAACTACAAAGCGAGACCCTGTCTCAAAAAAAAAAAAAAAAAAGAGTATATGGTGAAATAAAGTCACATGAAATCTTATGTTTGTCCAATCACTTTAAAGAATATGGTGAGAAGCAACAAGAAAGAGAAAAAAACAATGGATGAATGTACCCCAAATATGCAAGAACTCTCCTGCATGTTAGAGAGTTGATCCATCCAGTATCACCACCACTAAGCCAAGAACATTTCCACTGGCAAATTCTTACCCTTTTGTATGCCAACCCCTCTTTCTTGAAAGCCCAGGGTGCTCAAGACCCAGATCCTCTGAATAAGATTGTTTGATGAGTTGTCTTTGAATCCTTGCTAATGCGAAAATAAAGAAATAACCTGTGATTGTGTAGCTGATGCAATTTTGTTCATATTCTATTTAAAATTGATTTTATTGATAAGAGTCACTTTTCTGCCAGCTTCTTGCATCCAAAATGTAACTCAGAACTGTAGTTTCCTTTTACCATAAAGGTTTCCCATTTTAAATGTGTGTGTGTACATATATATATATATATATATATATATATATATATATATATGTTGTCTTTATATTTTAAAGTCTTTATATTCTCTCTGCTTTCCAATCATACCTAGTTTCATTCTTCAAACAAATGCAATTTCAGAAATGAGGACTTTTTATTTAAAAAGGTGTCAAAAAGTCATAACAGGGAAGTCAAATGACCTGTCATAATTTCAGCAACTTTACAGAACTGTACAACAGCAAATATATATAGTAATAGAAATGTCCAGAGAAATTTATAAAAATAGAGCTGCTAAGGACACTCTGCCATATTCATTTCTCATTTAGAAAAAAATAGTGCTGCTCACTGGCAGCATTCATTTAATTTCACATAAACACAGTCATTGAGCTGTAGCAATGTGAAAATAAAATATAAAAGCCATTCCTGGACTTATTTATGAAAATAATTTGTCTCTAATTCTAATGTAATCATAATGCCTATGATGATCAGCATTTAATAATTTCTATGTGTGTGTGATAAATATCAAAGAAGAGAAAACACAAAGCAGATTTGCCATATCCTGTAATCTACAAGTTGACAAGGGGTAAATGTTGCAGCCACAATTCCTGCTGATGAATCTTCTCAGGGCAAAGTGGAAAGGGTATAAACTGAGAATAATATAAAATAGATACTAATAATTCTCTACTGTTGGTCTAACTGTATCTATATGAGGAAATAAACCAAATGACATGAACAAATATGAGCTTATATGTTTATATAAGATAGAAAATTATGATGTGACATAAATATAAAAATAAAAAAGAATAAAATATGAAAATAAAAATATAAAAGAATATATTTATAAAAATATAAAAGAATATCGAAAATTCTTAATTTAAATGCTAAACCATAGAAAGACCATATACCATGGCTCAAATATGTGTTAATTCACTGCATCTTACATAATTAATATTTATATGAATCATATATATTAACAAGAGTTAAACATGGATAATTTCTTTATATAGAAGAGAGCTCTTTCAGGGTTTTCACACTTTATGCAAACTTAAATTCTATCTAACTGACCCTTGATATGTAAAACATTGGAAAGGATTTTTTTAAGTTATATTCTAGATGTTAGCTCAGATGGCAAAATTGTTTTCTTGCCAGGCATGATGGCTCACACCTATAATCCCAGCACTTGGCAGGCAGAGGCAGGAGGATTGCTGAGTTCTAGGCTTGCCTGGACTACATAGTGAGCTCAGGGCCAGCCTGAACTACAAAGTGAGAACCTGTCTCAAAAAAAAAAAATTGTTTTCTTACACTGCAGGTTGCTTCTTCAATCTATTGGTTGCTTCTTTATGGATAAGGTTTTTAATTTGAAATGACCCCTGTTTTGATTCTAAGTATTATTTATTGTGCTATTGTGATTCACACCAGAAAGCTCTTCACCCTACCACTCTTCTCAAAAGCTGTGCTGACTTTATCTTCCAGGAGACTGTTTCTATTACTGGACCTTGGCTGTTGGAGTTTCACTTTGGAGGTATTTTCTAGATTCTTTCTGCCTTGAGCAATGAATTGGTCAAGAAAAATGCAAATAGTAGCAAAGTTTTATTCATATAGGAAAACAAACAGGCTTTGCAGAGAGAGTTTACCATGGGTAAAAGTAGGAAAAACATTGCACCCTACAATCTGATGGGAGACACAATGTACATGAGAAAAATGATGAATGCAAAGTCAATGTGAACCATGCTTTTTGTGTCAACCAATTCTCAGGCTGTCAGGTCTATAGTATCCCAGCAGAAACACACTCAGTTTCTCAAAAGAAGTCCACTTGCAGGGCTTTGCAAATTGTTCTTAACATGTGTCCTTGGATTTTGTAATTAACAGGTCATATTTACATCCTTAACCATCTTTGCCACATCCTGACCTCCAGTTTCATTTCTGTTTAAACAGTTAGATCTTTGAAACATTTTAGTTTTGGTGAGAGATATGTGTCTACATTCAATCTTCTGCATGTGCATAGATCATTTTCCCAGCAGCAATTGTTAAAGAGGCTGCCTTAAAGAAAAAGAAAGAACATGTATCTAGTGAGTGGGGGTTGTGGGGTGGGTAGGGATATGGGTAAAAATGAGAATTAGCTTTTGTCATATTCGTTCAAATTCCCCAATGTTGAGTGTGATTGTGAGCTGTATATAAAATGTACCAATAAGAATTCAATGAACAAAAATAATGTCCTTAAAACAGAAACTTTTATATTAAAAATTAAAAATAAAAAATAAATAAAGAGTCTCTCTTTTCTCCAGTGTATGTTGTTGGTCACTTTGTCAATGATCAGATAGCTGAGTGTTCTTGAGATTGTTTATGCTTTGTCTAATCTGTTCTATTTTTCTGTTTTCACCGGCCTTTAAATAATACCTATTAAAGAACTTTGAGATTTTTATTTTTTGCCTGGAAGAATGGCTAGCATCAAGAAATCAAATAATAACAGAAGCTATTGAAGATACAGGGAGAATGAATCCTTATACATTGTTACTAGGAATGTAAATTGGTAAAACCATTATGGAAATCAGTATGATGATTCCTCAGAAAACAGGAAATTCCATTTAACCCAGCTAGTCCCCTTGTAGGTGTCTTTGCACAAGTGTTAAAGGCATCACATTGCTGCTGACTACTTAGGTGATACACTCTGGTTCATTTGTTTGCTCCCAATTAAGTCAAAAGAGGGAAGGAATATGTTTAGGTAAAAAGGAAAAAAATGATTTATCCAATACTAACTCCAAGGAGCCAGAAGAACCTACCTTCCTCAAATCACAATCTCACCCTTAGCAGTCGGTCAATGTTCTTTGACAGTAAGAAACTGTAATGGTTGATTGATTTTGTCAACTTGTGTAAGAGAAGTTCAACTAAATTGGCTCAGCTATTTCAATTCCTTGGATGTGGAAGACTCATCCTAGTGTTGGTTGCCACTTAGATGGTCTGAAGAAGAAATGAAGAAAGACGGACCTGTTTCTGTTTCTTCAGAGGAGCTCCTGTTTTTGCCTTCACCTTCGATATCATCTCCTGGTTTCCAGAACAGAACCTTCAGCATCTGGTGCATATTTTTCAGCCTTCCTGCATAAACTCTTCATAGACTTTCCCTTGAAGACACATTGACCTCCTGAGATAAACTTAAAAAGGACAGTGCAGTGAGCTTCAGATCTTTGACTGATTCTTTCAGGCTCTAGTGTTCAAAGAGACCCACTGCACTCTTCCTCATCTAATTCTGTGTGTGGCCATTATAAGCCAATCATATAAATTACTTTATATTACTAGATATTGTCTTATACCTTTTTATCTAGTAAAAACACAGGAACAGAGGGCAAAGGGAAATCAGAGAGATAATGTAGATCAACATACTTACTTTGTTACTTCCAGTTATCTTTAACTCATCCTATTTGTTGAAAACAACAAACCAGGCTTCTTGGGCATATTCTGAATAGTCTGTCACTTCTTTGAGGGTGAAGAAAAGCAGAGATGTTGGCTATGTGCTAAGCTGGAGGAAACCTGGAAAAGTTGCTTATTTTGAAAAGGAGAAAGCTTAACTTTTAAAATTTAATTTTGCAGTTATTGTTACATTATTACCGTGATACATGTGTATTCATGTTTATAGTAGCCTAATTCATAGTAGCTAAATCTGTGAAGCCACTTATTAGTCCCTCAACAGATGAAAGAATAAAGAAAACTGTGGTATTTATACACAGGGGACTGCTACTCTACCATAAAGAAAAATACATGAATCATTTGTTCAATGCACCTTGAAACCAGAATGTTAAGTGAAATAAATCAAGACACACAAGCTCAACTATAACATGATTTTTCTTATGTGGAAAACCTAAAGTAAAAATAAAGTGTAAAACAAAATATAGAGGACCAAGGATGTCACTCAGTGGCAAGTGCAGGGTGCTGAGTTAGTTCCCTGGCACCCAAAATAAATGGTAGATAAGAAATAGGGAAGTAGATCTTTCTCAAATGATAAGGACACCAAAAGATGAAGGGAGAAGAAAGGGAAAGAAATGGGAGAAAAAAAATTGAAATATGCTTTGTACATAACTAAGTGCTCACAAGGAATGTCGTCATTACATACTACAAATGTAGTAATAAGTAAAACTTTTATTTATTTATTTGTTTATTTATTTATTTATTTATTTATTTATTTATTTATTTATTTATTTATTTATTTTGAGACAGGGTCTCCCTTTGTAGTTCAGGCTGGCTCTGAGCTCACTATGTAGCCCAGGCAAGCCTGGAACTCAGCAATCCTCCTTTCTCTGCCTCCCGAGTGCTGGGATTACAGGCGTGAGCCACCACGCCCGGCACGTAAAACTTTTATTTTTAATTGAATTCTTTATTGGTATATTCTATATACAGCTCACAATCACACACAACATTGGGGAATTTGTACCAGTATATGACACAAGTTAATTCTCATTTTTACCCACACCCCTACTCCCCAGCCCCCCACCCCCTATATACATGCTCTTTTATTTTCTTTCGGAACCATATTTATTCCTTCCCCTCATTACGACCCACACCAAATTCTCTTTGGATATTTTCCATTCTACAAAAACTATTATACATTCTAAAGCTTCTTTACATCTACAGGTGCTCATATCAAAGAAAAGGTCTGGTATTTGCATATCTGTGATCTGTTTATTTCACTTATTAGTGTGTCCTCCAGGTGTATCCATTTGCACATAAATGAATGAATCTTATCATTCTATATGGTGGAGTAATACTCCATTTTTAAAAAAATACATCTTCTTTATCCAGTCTCCAGCTGATGGGCATTTGGGTTGTTTCAAAGTTTGGGCTATCACGAACTGAGCTGCTATGAACAAGGGTATATATATGTCTTTCCAATGTGACTTTTTTTTTTTTTTTGAGACAGGGTCTTGCTTTGTAGTTCAGGCTGGCCCTGAGCTTACTATGTAGCCCAGGCAAGCCTCGAACTCAGCAATCTGCCTGTCTCTGCCTCCTGAGTGCTGGGATTACAGGCGTGAGCCACCATGCCCGGCACAGTGGTATGTGGTGTTGATTGCTGGTGGGCGTGAGTCACCACACCCAGCATTCTATGTGGTCACTGGGATTGAACTCAGGACCTTGCGCTTGCGAGGCAGGCACTGGAACCACTGACCTAAATCTCCAGCCCCCAATGTGACTTTTTAAATTCCTTTGAGTATATTCCTAGCAGGCGGATAGCATGGTCGAATGGGACCTCTAGTCCTAGTTTTCTGAGGAATCTCCACAAAGATCTCCCCAGAGCTTCAGCAGCTTTTATTGTTGGTTGATTTTGCAGTAACCATCTGAAAGGAACAGACACTTCTCAGAGGCAGAAATCAAAGCAGCCAAGAATCATATGAAGAAATGTTCAACATCACTGGACATTTGAGAGCTGCAAATGAAAACAACACTGAGAATTTCATCTCACTCCACAAAAAAAATGGTTGCTATTGCAAAAAATAAAATTTTGGGGCCAGAGACCTAGCTCAGTGGTTCCGGCGCCTGCCTCGCAGGTGCAAAGCCCTGAGTTTGATCCCTAGTAACCACACAATGCTTGGCATAGTGACTCACGCCCACCAGCAATTAATATCACATACCACAGTGCTGGGCATTGTGGCTCACCCCTGTAATCCCAGTACTTGAGAGGCAGAGATAGGATGTTTTCTGAGTTCATGGTTTGCCTGGGATACATAGTGAGCTCAGGGCCAGCCTCAACTACAATACGAGACCCTATCTAAAAAAAAAAAAAAAAAAAAAAACTTTTAAATTTGGGGAGACTGATGTTTTTTAATTCTTTGTATATTCTAAATAGTAGCCCTTTGTCTGAGGAACAGTTAGTAAAGATTTTTCCTATGTTGTTAGCTGTCTTTTAGCGGTGCAAGTGGTTTCTTTTGCTGAGCAGAAGTTTTTCAATAGGATGGGATCCAATTTGTTGACTCTTTCTGCTAGTTCTCATGCTATAGAGTTTTTGTTCATAGTCTCTCCCTAAGCCAATGTCTCCAATAGTTTTACCTAATCTGTTTGCAGCAGGTTTAGTGTTTCTGTTTTAATGTTTAAGTTTCTAATCCATTTTGATTTTAGTTTAGTACATGGTAAAAAAGATAGGTTTAATGAAAATGTCATATCTTTTCTCTGGTTGAGAACCTGTATATGCAAATGAGTTCTAGAATGTATGATAGATTTTGTGAAATAGGAAATATTCAAAGGGAAAGTGGTAGGGGAAAGTAATGAGGGGGGGAAAGAATAAATAAGATTTAAAAAGTAAAAGAGGGCCAGAGATTTAGCTCAGTGGTTCCAGCACCTGCTTAGCAAGTGCAAGGTCCCTGGTTCAATCCCCGGTAACTACATACCATAATGCTAGGTATGGTGGCTCACTCCTATAATCACAGCACTTGGGAGACAGAGGTAGGAGGACTGCTGAGTTTGAGGCTTGCCTGGGCTACATAGTGAGCTCAGGGTCATCCTGAACTGCAAAGTGAGACCCTGTCTCAAAAAAGAAGAGAAAAAAAGAAAATAGATGAGAAGGAAAGAGAAAAGAGAAGAGGAAAAGAAAAGATGAGAAGAGAAAAAGAAAAGAAAAAAGAAAGAAAAGGAGAAAAGAAAAAGAAAGCATATGTATATAGGGGGTGGAGAGTTGTAGGCTGGATAGGGATATGAGTAAAAATGAGAATTAAGTCATGTCATATACTGGTATAAATCTCCCAATGTAGAGTGTGATTGTGAGCTGTATATAAAATGTACCAATAAAAATTCAATTAAAAATAATTTTTTAAAATGTGTTTTTGTTCTTCCAGTGCCAAGGATCAAACCTGGACCCCTTACATGACAAGTATTTGTTCTATCAGTAGAGTACACCCCTGATCCTCAAAATAATTCTATTTTAAAGTGTAAAATTATAAATATGTCCTAATACTTTAGGAATACTTCCTAAATTTTAGAAGTGATTACTTTCAAACCCAGTGGACTGAGTGGACAATAAGTTATGTTTAGTTTACAATCATGGAAAAGCAGCACTTCATTAGGTAAAAAGACTTCCAAGATCTTATTGGGAAATCAAACTTAAATTGTAATATCGTGAGGCTTTGTTAATCTATATTCAAAAATAATACGTTCACAATAAATAACTACTAAGTTATTTTCAAAAGTAATATTGGTTAGTAGCAGTTTATGACATTTTTAATGGTTTTGGTATCAATTAAATATTAGCCTCCTAAAATAAGTTGATATGTTTTGTACCTGGGGGAAACAGTAACTTCGATTCTTTAAATATTTAGTAAAATGAAAAAGTGAAATAGCATGGGCCTGATTTATTTTGGGGAAGTTTTCAAACTGCTAATTTAATTTCTTTGCTTGTTACATGTGTATCACATATTCTCCTCCTCCCTGAGTCTGTTTTGTTAGTTTCTATATATTTACAGAATCCCCCCATTACATCTATGTTGTCTGATTTTTTGGCATATACTTTTTCACAGCATGTCTTTATAGTTCTTAATATTTCTGATTGCTGATTTTAAAATATATAGAGAGTAGAGGTCTTTCACCTCCTTTGTTAGATTGATTTCTAGATTTCAATACTGTAGTGAAAAAACCTGAATACCCAGTTTCTCTCTCAGTGAGTCTTTTGTGTATACAAAGGAAATAGATTTTTGAGTATTGACCTTGCATCCAGCTACATTGCTAAATTTGCCAATTAAGTCTAACAGTCTTTTGGGTGAGTATTTAGGACATTCTATATAGAGTACCATGTCATCAGCAAATAATGACAGTTTAACTTCTTTCTTTCCTATCTTTATTCCTTTTATTTCTTTCCCTTGTCTAATTGCAGAGGCTAATGTTTCCAGCACTAATGTTTTTCCAGGTAATATTTTCCACACACATCATGATCACACTCAATATTGAGAATTTGTACAGGTATATGATGATTTAATTCTCATTTTTCCCATTCCACAACCCCAACCCCCTAAATGCATAAGCTTTGATTCCCTTTTTTATTACTTTCACATTTTTTCTTTACCCCTTATTACTCACTCCTCCACACATTTTCCTTTGAATATTTTCTACTTCACAATTTCCGTCATGCATTCTAGAACTCATTAACATCTTCAGTTTCTCATACCAGAGAACAGATATGATATTTATACAACTATGACATATTTATTTCACTTATGAGTATGTCCTGAAGGTACATCCATTTGAGAATAAATGACTCAGACTCATCATTCTTTCAGGCATAGTAATATTCCATTTTATAGAAAAATCACATCTTCTTTATTCAGTCTCCAGTTGATGGGCATTTGGATTGTTTGAGCTGCTATGAACATGGGTACATATACATCCCTGTGATATGATTCCTTTAATTCTTTTTGTATATATTCCTGGCAGGACAATAGTAGCAGAGGGAAAAGACAACCAATAGTCCAAGGTCTAAGTTTTTGACTATTTAGAATAATACTAGTAGATGGTTTCTTGTAAAATGCTTTTCTTAGGTTGAGATAAAATCCATCTATTACAGTTTTCTGTAGAGTTTTGATCATGTATAGGTGTTGGATTTTGTCAAATGATTTTTTTGCATCTATTGAGATGACCATATGCTTTTTGTCCTTGAGTCTGTTGATATAATGTATTATCTTTATTGATTTATGTATGTTGAACCATCTTTGCATCCCAGGGATGATTCCAACTTGGTTAAGGTGTATGATCTCCTTGATGATTCTCTGTATTCTCTTTGTCAGTATCTTGTTGAGGATTTCTGCATTAATGTTCATTAGGGAGAATGGTCTGTAGTTTCTTTTTTGGTTAGGTCTTTTTCTCCTTTTGGAATCAATGTAATGGTTTCTTCTAGGAATGAATTTGGGAATACTGTTTCCCTTTCAATTTCATTAAAGAGTATGGGAAGTAGTCATGCCAACTCTTCTTTAAAAGTTTTGTAGAATTCAGCAGTAAAGCCATCAGGGCCAGGACTTTTCTTTGTTGGCTGGTTTTGTTAATTACATTTTAATTTCACATATTGATATTGGGGTGTTTAACATTTTTATATCATCTTCGTTCAACTTTGGAAGTTCATATTTATCTAGAAATTATCCATTTCTTCTGCATTTTTTAATCTTACTGGAGTACAAATTTTTGAAGTAGGTGTTTATTATCCTCTGAACTTCTGCTATATCTATGATGATTTCTCCCTTCTCAGTCCTAATAGCATAGATTTGAGCCTTTTCCTTCCCGGGTTTGATATATTTGGTTAAGGGTCTCTCAACTTTGCTTTTCTTTTCAAAGAACCAACTGTTTCATTCATTGATTTTTTGTATCATTTCCTTAGTCTCCATTGCATTGAGTCTGCTCTGATCTTTATGATCTTCTCCCTCATATGAGCTTTGGATTGGTTTTGCTCCTCCTCTTCTTGTAGCTTGAGGTTCAGTATTAGATTGCCTATATGTGCTTGCTCTGTTTTCCTCATGTAGGCATTGACTACTATGAACTTCCCCCATAGAACTGCTTTCATTGTATCCCATAAATTCATGTATGCTGTACTGGGGTTATAATATACTTGTTGAAATTATTTAATTTTTTCTTTATATTCTTATGTGACCCATTAGTAAAGTGTTGTTCAATTTCCATGTTTTTGTGAGTGTCTTGGAATTTCTTTTCATTGGAACTCCAATTTCAAAGCACAATGGTTTGACAGTATACAGGAGATAATTCCCATTATTTTGCATTCATGTAGACATGTTCTTTGAACTGAAAAAAAGAGATTGAAAAGGATATCAGAAAATGGAAAGACATCCCTTGTTCCTGGATAGGAAGAACTAATATTGTCAAAATGTTAATACTGCCACAACTATTGTATAGATTCAATGCAATACCAATTGAAATCCCAACAGTATATCTCACAGATCTAGAGAAAAATCACCCAAAAATTCATCTGGAACATCAAGAGACCTAGAATGGCAAAAGCAATTCTAGAAAACAAGGACATGGTTGGGGAATCACAATTCCCAACTTGAAACTATATTATAAGCCACTGTGATGAAAATAAATGGTATGGTATGGGTAAAGTAACAAATGCAAGAACCCATGGAATAGATCAGAAGATCCAGAATCAATTTCAGATAGACTATGTCACCTCATCTTTGACAAAGGAGCCAAATATCCTCAATGGAGGAAAGATAGCCTTTTTAATCAACAGTGCTGGAAAAACTGGACTTTAACTTGCCAAAGACTAAAGCTAGATTCATCTCTTTCACCATGTACTAAATTAAAATCAAAGTGTACTAAGAAATCTAAATATTAAAACAAACACTAAGCCTTCTGCAAAACAGCTTAGGTAGAACTCTTGGAAACATAGACTTAGGGAAAGACTTTATAAGCAAAACTTCTATAGCATGAGAACTAACAGAAGAAATCAACAAGTGAGATCTCTTTTTATTAAAAACCTTCTTTATGGTGCATGGAATTTGGAGTCTGAGACACTTAGTCATTATCTCAACTTTCTTAACTCTAGCCTCAATTTTCTCAGGTGAAAAATATTATGACACATTTGTGTGCTTGAATGAAATAAACATATTAGCTAAAGTGTGATTATTACAGTGATATGTCACTTATTGAACACCTCTAAGCTTGAACTTTTCATTACTTGAACAGCAAAGTTCTGAAAAAAATCCACTCAGTGTTCCTTACTTCACTCAATAGCAAAACTGCAAATCCAACTTGAAAAAATCTTCATGGGCCAAGAGTAAGTCATGAGTGAGATGGAATCTCAATGTTGTTTTCATTTGCATCTCTCGCCACGATCACAAAATCCACCCAAGATAAATGCTGGCGTGGCTGTGGGGAGAAAGGAACACTTCTACACTGTTGGTGGGATTGCAGACTTGTGCAATCATTGTGGAGATCTGTGTGGAGATTTCTCAGAAAACTAGGACTATGGGTCCCATTTGACCCTGCTATACCGCTGCTAGGAATATACCCAAAAGAATTTAAAAACTCACATTGGAAAGACAGATGTACACCCTTGTTCATAGCAGCTCAGTTCGTGATAGCTCAATCTTGGAAACAACCCAAATGCCCATCAACTGGAGAGTGGATAAAGATGTGTGTGTGTTTTTTTTTTTTTTACAAAATGGAGTATTACTCTGCTATAAAGAATGACAAGATTGATCCATTTAGGTGCAAATGGAGACACCTGGAGGATATACTAATAAGTGAAATCAATAGATCACAGATAGACAATTCCCGGATCTTCTCTTTGGCATGAACACCTGTAGATGCAAATGAGTTCTAGAAAGTAGGACAGCTTTTATAGAGTG
>PVIC010027612.1:0-23705 GCA_004025085.1 Thryonomys swinderianus
CATGCCGAGGATGCTGAGGGAAGCCTGCGGGACAGAGCGCCTGTCGGCTCCTCTCGCTGCCTCCGGGCCCCTGGCACCAGCGCCCCCCGGAGGTGACACACACGTCTTGTCCTCAACACGCCGTTCATCAACTGCCTCCCTTCTCTGAGCCACTTTCAGTCCAGAGGCAACAATTGTGCAAGAGGAAGAAGGTATACACACATACACACTCACACACACCAGTCCCTGTGTATGCATATAGGTGTGTGTGCATGCACACACATGCATAAAGGAGCATCACAGGTGGATTGCATTTCACTCAGGATGAAATAAACTGACTTGTCTTATTTTTGCCTTAGCAAAAAGGGGTTTGGGGCTGAGGATACAGTAAGTGGGAGAGTCTTCACTTAAAACGCAGAAGACCTCGGCTTTGATCCCTAGCCCACCCAAGAAGATAAAATGTTTTTAAATACAATGCACTAAACGAATATATCTGTATCTTATATTTCACATATCACACAGAATCAGCTGTTTTAATTTAGTTTGAACAGTCTGATCACTTTGGAGATAATAACTGTCTGCTCCCCAACCCCCGCCAGGGAGCGTGTCGCCTTCCCAGGAGGCTGAGGGGCAGTGGAGGCATCGCCAGGGACTCTGCATCCTGCTCTTTCTCACATGCTTTGGCTCCATCTCTTTAGGCAACTGAGAAAGTTGGAGAAACACATTTCTATACCTCTCAGCCTCTGAGTGATCCCATAGCCTTGAGTCATGGGAAACACCCATGCATAAATATATATACAAGCAAGTGTACACACACGGGCACACAGTACACACCACTACCCTCAGTGTCTCCTTTGCCAGCTCAGCAAAGCAATACAGGGCTTTCAGGTGGAGACTGCTAAAGGGGTACACAGAAGAACTCACACAAGTCTCCTGTTCGTCAGGTGCCCTCAGTGCGCCCAGCGGTAGAGAGCTCCCAGGGCACCCTGGACAAGCAGCTCCATGTGACACTCAGTCACCTGGCTTTGTAGCTAACACTCATGGAACTTCACAGACAGGAAAACTGAGTTGAACAAAGCGTAGAAAGTCTATTCTTTTTTTTTTTTTTTTTTGCTTTTTGAGACAGGGTCTCGCTTTTATAGTTCAGGCTGGCCCTGAGCTCACTATGGTGCCCAGGCAAGCCGCCACGAACTCAGCAATCCTCCTGTCTCTGCCTCCTGAGTGCTGGGATGACAGATGTGAGCCACCATGTCCGGCATTGTGGTATGCGGTGCTGATTGTTGGTGGGCATGTCTCCACGCCCAGCATTATATGTGGTTACCGGGGATGCAACTCAGGACCTTGCGCTTGCGAGGCAGGCACAGGAACCACTAAGCTAACCCTCTGGCCCTAGAAAGTCTATTCTATTCAGAAAGTGGCAGAGTAAGATTTAAATTCAGATTTGTATCACTCTAAGATGCTCATTTTTCCTCCAAAAAAAGCAGTTAAAAATCAACAGATAAGTCACTGTGATCTGTCTTTTGTTTAAAAGGGAAGAAGTCTTTGAAAGAGGCCATTGTGCCCGATCAGCACACTGGCTTTCTAATCGTTACCCTGCTACACGTGGCTAGGACCTGGCGAACTTTCTATTATTAACTTAAACTCACTCAACTCCAGAATTATCTTTTTCCTGCACAAATGTTCAAGGGCAGGGCCATCTAATTCTCCAGCTGCTGTATGAGCTTGTGTCTAGAAAAAGTGCAACAGTGCAGTGTTGGGGTAGCTTTTCAGGTTAAATTTTAAGGATCTACTTTTGATGGGACAGATCCTGGTGAGATTCGTGGCTTCCTCTCCCTACTTTCCTCCTTAATATTCTTGGCATTTCTTCTGCTGTTTGGTGATAACATTAATTCATAATTCCTGTGGTTGCTGATTTGGAACTTATGAGCTATTATATAGGCAAGTCAATAAAACAATAAAGACATTTATCTCCCTTTATGGAAAGAAAATTGACACATTGTTACAAAGTCATTAAACAGAATATCTCAGGGGTGAAGGAAAAGCATATACATGATCATGTAGAAAAAATATAAGAGTTTCTGGATTCAAATATGTGTATATATGTGTATGTCTTTGAACGTAATCCATATGCCTGTCTATATGCATATTTCTGTCATGTAGAAGACATTTTGATTTCCCCCTTTTCCTATCAAGCTCATGTTTAATGGGGGGGTTACAGCCCCTCCGAGCTGGCGTCCTCCTCAGTGCTCAGACCCAGTCTGTGAGCAGCAGGGGCCGAGGCTGAGAGAGAAGTCCCGGCCTTGGGCTCTTCGGGACGTGAGCACCATCATTACTAGTGATGTCCGTGTCTCGTGCTTCTCATACGCAAGTGGCCCGTGGTACTGACTGAAGGTTTGGTTGTTTTTTTTTGGGGGGGGGGTGCATCAGTATTCAATACAGAATCATAGAAAGGCACAAAGTAACGCCTGACCCTACAGAGCTCACGAGGGCCGGGAATGTGCGCTGACCTCCGTCTACACTGAGCTCCGCTTTCTGGGCCAATGTGCTCCCATTGTTGGAGTGCACTGAGGTTTAAAAGGTGCTGTCTGCGGTTGGGATAAAGATATGTCTTGAAGTCACCATAGAGCTGAAAAGAACTAGCCAGTGATGCTCAGGACAGCAGCGTCTTGGGAAGAAGGAGCCTCGGGAAGCTCTGCTGACCACTGGCTCAGAGGATCTCTCGCTACTGCTGTCCGCCGCTGCCCTCCACACAGGGCCCATGGTCACAAAGCCCGTGAGACAACTCTGCCCACCGCCGGGCTCTCTGCTAGACTGTAAATGTCTTCCACAAGCTCTCAGCAGCCTGTGCTGGGAGACACGAGGGCTGCAGCGTGTGGCCGGTTTGGGGCTCTGTGACCACGGAATTGGTTCCCTCAGCACAGGGACATCACAACAGGACGTTCTCCGGGACAGAGCTTAGAACCGCGAAAGCTAAGCACTACCTTAGCACTGCAGAGGCAACACAACATGAGCCCCAAGCTCCACAAGCTCCTGCCTTGCACGGGTTCGGGGCCCATGAAGCAAAACCTGGCTTTGTCTCCCTTCAAGCTGTAGGGCCAGGATTTGGGTTGTTTTCTATACGGAAATCAGAACATGAGCATCAATTTGTCAACATCACTAAGGCAAAGCTGTTGGGAAAACAAAGTGGGCAAACTGTAGGTGGCTTTGCGTATCCATTCATGTCAGAAGAGCTCAGAGAAGTAAGTGGGCTCGGAAACAGATGTCTCCCCCAGAATCGGATCGGGCTCTGATCTGCCCACCAGTGTCTCCGCACCGCGCTCTGAGCTGCGTGGGGCACGTTTTGTTCACTCCAGGAAAAGGCCTGGATCCTCCCCCACATTGCAGGGCGGTGAGTGTCCCCCACCGCCCACCTGACTGGAGACGTTCCCCAAATCCTCGCCTGCTCTTGAGCCCTCACTCCCCAACGCCCCAGCAGTGCAGAGATCCCGGAAGGGTAACAGTTTCCTTATTCCTGTTGCCATCAAAGTGGGAGGACAGCGCTCTCTTCAGAGTAAACCCTAATTGCCACAAACAAAGAGAAAGCAACGAGGCACAGGGCACCTGAGGGAATTTGGACACACAGCTCCAGAAACCGAGAAAATAACCCTTAGAAAATATTCCGGGGGTCACTAGAGACAAACCTCGTGGGCTGCCCACTCCTCCGGGAGGCTGAGGAGCCCTCGTTGACCGCTCAGGGCTCCAGCGTTACAAAGAGATCATCAAGCGTCTTCGACAGCAAGGTGAACTCCTAGCTTACTGGACAGGACACTGGGTTTCTAGTGCCAAAAGTGATCTTACACGGACAACAAATTATCACATGGCTCACCTTTCCCGGATTGTTCCTGGACTTCAGAAGGGAAATAATAAAACTGATGTACGCAGTCATCAGGGAGGATCTGCTCTGAAACTAGATGCCTTTCCTGTCATCCCAGCACACGGGAGGCAGAGGCAGGAGGATTGCTGAGTTCGAGGCTTGCCTGGGCTACCTAGTGAGCTCAGGGCCAGCCTGAACTACAAAGTGAGACCCTGTCTCAAAAAACTAAAATATAAAAATAAAAGTGAAACTAGATGCCACTTCATAAATTCCTTGTTTACAATTACTGGTGGCAGGAATTCAATAATTACCACCATTCTGTAAGTAACTGCATTACTTCATATTACTAGTAAGGAAGGAATTTATTGATTCTATTCTATAGATTGCTATTACTATTCACTATTAGGTGATTGCAATTCACTCTGACTTGTTTCTTCAGCTAAGCCACATTTATTGAAAGCCCATTCAATGCCAAAATACCTAAAAAGTGCTCACATTTCACAAAAACACAAAAAAGACTGAGGGGGGTGAAGTGGATTCTGGAGATTTGCTCCACAGATGGCCTGTGAGTTGGACAATTCTGGAAGTTGGGAGGGTTCGACCAGGAGACTCCCAGGCGCTGTGAGAAGCTGAATGGGGGCGGGGGGCATTTCCACCCTTTCCTGCAATTATCTGCGAAGTGTAGCTGTTCCAAGAACTATCCTCAGGGCTCCTTTGAAAGCTGATATTTCATGGAACTGGGATTGCATATATGGGAAGAGGGCTGGTTTGGATAACACGGGGAGGTGATTATACCCCAGTTTCACTGCTCTTTAATTACATACTGCAACAGTTTCCAGTTTCTTCACCTAGAAAATTGGTACATGAGTTGTACCGTCTCCTAGAGAAGTAGAGACAAAATAAAGTGGCAGATTTAAGCCCATACCTGAACACAGCAAGGTGGCATAGGCCTAAATGGTTGCTATTATTCTTGTGTTTTGAATGATTGTCCAATGATTTAAAGAAGTTTCTAATTTTTTTGAGAGAGAGGGTCTCGCTTTGTAGTTCAGGCTGGCCCTGAGCTCACTATGTAACCCAGGCAACCCTTAAACTCAGCAGTCCTCCTGTCTCTGCCTCCTGAGTGCTGGGATGACAGGCGTGAGCCACCATGCCCAGCAAGAAGTTTCTAATCTTAACAGAATGTATTTTGTCATTATCTCATTACTAGGTTTTCATAGTTTTCTGAGAGCCACTTTGTTGAAATTCAACATGCTTTTCTAATTTGGACCTGGGATGCAAAAACAGGAACACTGGAGCTGGGGACAGAGGTGACAGGAGACAAGGGAGAGGAGAATCCTGTGTGAAACTGTAAGTTTTCACCCCCACGTTACCTGGACAACGCCCCCCAGGAGGGAGGCCACCACAGCCATGGAGGTGCACAGGATGCCGAACAGGAGACCTGGAAGAGAGAAGCTGTGTGACCTTCCGTCTGTCCGTCTCACGGCCTCGGGGCCCGGGCGCCCAGCGCGCCTGGCCAGAGTGTGTCCCTCTTGGACGACAGCGTGAGCCCCAGGCTCAGCTCGCGCCCTCCACGGGCGCCCTGAGCGGCGCTGCGGAGACCTCGTGCCCAGCACGTGCTCTCGGATCTGGCGGGACGCGCCGGACTTTCCTCCGAGGGCTTCAGAAGCAATTCGCTGCGCAGGAGCAGCGGGCAAACGGGGGCAGGAACTAGCAGATCCAGGCCAGTGAGCGGGAGTTCACCGCAGGTCTGCAGCTCAGCAGCCACAGGGGGAAAGGAGCCACGCACCTCCTTGGGATTCAGCCGGATTGTCAACTCTAAATGTCTAAATAACACTACACCTTCTCCTCATAGGCCTGCAGACCCGGAAAGCCTTCCTGGTTTTCCCTGTAGTGTCTTAGCACACCGTCCTCCGTGTCCTCAGTGATGTCTCGTAACGATTCCTTCATTCACCACGGGCACTTCTGCTTCTCATTCAATGAGCCTAAACTCACTTCATGCAGCAGCGTGCGAATACAGCCATTGTAAGGTCATATCCACTTTTAAGTGATGTTTTTAAAACATCACGGGCTTCTGCACATCACTGTTTCCAAATCATCTTAACTCAAAGTCATCAGCTCAAAAGCAGCAGTTAACTCCCCCCCACCCACCCGCATCACCCTCGCAATAAGAGTGGCTGGTTACCGTATTACTATTTCATTCCCAATTTAGTGTATATTAACTGATCCGATATAGTGGGACAAACTTACTCAAAATCAGGCTAGCGACTTTCAACGCTATGTTTTCTAACTTCTCAATCAGCAAAAGAAAACAGGGAAACTCACAGTAACACCACAAGCCAAGTACGATCCACAAACACCTGTCAAAATTCGAACGTGCTTCCTGTCGTCTTTAAACTGACAGGTTAGATGGAAGGAGACAACGCGTGTCAGCTTGTGTTGCTCCCTGTAAAAGGAGCGGCTCTGTCTGCCTGGTCAAAAGAAGTGTTTTCTGTTTCTCACTGACTGTCCTCTCGTGGGGCCAGGAGTTATCTGTTCAGATGAGATTCTAGGAAGTCTTTCTTCCATTTAGGGTTCTACTATCTTTTTTACTGATAGAGCGTTGATTGCAGCAATCTGAAAAGGCGGGACTTGAAGACAGCTGGAGTTGAACAATTCTAGACGGCCCCTCAGAGACGCATGACATCGCGGCCCTGACCGCTGGAAAGAGCTGGATTGCAGCTGACTTGCTATGGGAGGTGGAGCCTGGGGAAGCTGCCCCTGCCGGGGCCCAGGGTCCCTCCCCTCCAGGCTCTACCCTTGACCTTGACCCCTCTCGCTTCCCTGCCTGCCATGTCCTCTTGCCTTGGAACCAGTCAAAGATGTACTGGAACCTCTACAAACTATGATCCCAAATAAACGTCTTTAAATTGGAGGGGTCAGGCATGACATCACAGAGATGAGAAAAATGGCAAAGACAGGGCCCCACTGAGACCCAGGGTGTATCCCGCCCCCAAACAGAAAGAAAAATGGGAGAGAGAAACTCCTTCCTGCCACCTGCCGTTGTGTGAATGAGTTAGCCCCTGTGCGGCTGCCGTCCCCGGACCCTTTGCCAACTATAGTCCCCTAGAAAATGAGGCCAAGGGGGGGATGAATATATTAATCTAACAGCTCAAATGCTCAGTAAAGTGTCTAATTTCTGGAAATAACTAAAGAGTTAGAATTTTAAAACAACAGTTGATTTGGCAATTTCAAAATGATGGAAGAACACCTCATGGGGAAATATAACTCAAGGGAAAACAAATAAGGTTTATTTTTAAAAAGCAAGAAATGGTTAACACCAAAAAGTTTAGATGGTAGTGCATTCAGATGAGGCACGAAATGACCACAAGGAAATTATAAACCCTGATTTTCTAGAAATTTCATTTCTAGCATTTCACCGCAATGAAAATCTATTCACAAAGACTCATACAAGGTTATTCATAATGACCTTGAACCAAAACTACATAGTTCCCTCAGTAGAGGTACAGTGGGCCTCCCACAGCCAGGGCTTCCACCAAATGAGTCAACCAGCTGTGGATTGAGAAGATTTTTTCAAATACTGAATGTGCACAGACTTTTTTTTTTTTTTTGAGACATGGTCTCTCTGTGTAATTCATTCTGGCCCTGAGCTCACTATGTAGCCCACGCAAGCCTCGAACTCAGCAATCCTCCTGCCTCTACCTCCCAAGTGCTGGGATGACAGGCGTGAGCGATCACACCCAGTCAGACTTCTATCTTGTATTTATTCCCTAATAAATCCAGAGCAGCTATTGACACCATGTGGACATTGTATTATGTATTACAAGGAACCTTGAGATAACTACAGGTTTATTGTAGGATGTGCAGAGACCATGTGCAGACACTGCTCCGCTTCCTACAGGGACTGTAGTCACCCTTGGACTTTGATATCAACCGCGGGCCTTGAAACCAACCCCACAGGGATGTAATGACTGGCAGAGATAATACAAAACACACACAGAACCTGCAGTTCCCTGAAGTACACGTGAGTGGCATGTGCATATATGCCATGCTCGGCAATAACAAGAAAGCACTATGGGTACCCAAAGCAATATGCATCGTGTCAAGTTCAAAACACTGTGCTATGAAGCGGATCTCTTTTTTGCCAAGAAAGAATGGTTCCTACATGATTTCACTGATACTAAATTTGGGTAAAGATGAAATTAGTCTGTAATGTAAACAAAAAAAATTACTCTTGCTTTCAGAAGGCAGTGGGGGGAGAGAGTGTGCAGAAATGCTGCAGAAGTTTCCAGGATGACGTGTATAGACATGTCAGGCAAGCTGGGCAAATCGACACTTAGCATTTGTCCGTGGCGTGGCAGGTAGGTGACTGTTTTTACACTTCTAGAAACAACTTGAAATGAATACTGAATTTTGTTGACAAGATGCACTCTAAAATGATCAGGGGGAAATGTGCTGACTTCTGCAGTTACTTTTAAATAATCCAAAGTATAACGGGTTAGTGGAGAGGAAAGGGAGGCAGGCAGGTCACACACGGTACAGTATTTTAGACTGAATCTAGAAAGCTGACTAGTCACGGAGAGCCAAAGAATTATCTATAAATGAAGATACCAAGAGAAACAATTTCATTTTTTAAGTTCAGTGTGATAAGCTGTACTACCAGATATTTTAAGACTACAGAGCTACAATATAAAAAGGTAGCATTAGTCCTAAATTGATAAATAATTTAAGGAAAATAAGTGTGCAGTGTGAGACATACAGAGCAAGGAACTTTATATTCTGTGTTCTTATTAACAAAAATATTAAAAAAAACCTTTGAGGAATACTAGATAAATAGTGCTAAGAAAATTGGCAATTTGAGGCAAAAAAGCACTAAAATCTTCATCTTAAAGCATATACAAATATATATTGAATATTAAACATGAAATAAACTGTAACAGGATGAAATATGGGAATATATGACTAAAACTTCAATGAATAAATTTTTAAGTATAAAGAAATGTAAGAAAAATAATATGTATGTTTGATAAAATATAAAATTGAAATTTCAGCACATTAAAAATATATTTGTAGCCGGGCATGGTGGCTCACGCCTGTAATCCCAGCACTTGGGAGGCAGAGACAGGAGGATTGCTGAGTTCGAGGCTTGCCTGGGCTAGTGAGCTCAGGGCCAGCCTGATCTACAAAGCGAGACCCTGTCTCAAAACAAAACAAAACAAACAAACAAACAAAACAAATATATATATATATATATATATATATATATATATATATATATATTTGTAAAATATTTGTAAAAAGTAAGCTGGGAGACATTCTGCAACAGACATATAAGGGCCTTCATTTCTTCATATAAAGAAAATTTCTAACAGCCCGTACACAAATAGACACAAAATATGAAGAGATTTTTCACAAAAACAAATGTTCCTTACTGTCTGAAAAATATGTAAATGCATGAAAAATCAAAAAGTAAGTTAAAATGTTGATGTTATCTACCCAGGAATTCGGGTAATTCATGAAAATCCTACTGTAGTCACAATTCCCTACTAGAATTTGCTTTCTAAGTACCAGGAAAGCCCCGTAACTGCAGTGTAGCCTGAAGTTCTTCTGGAAGCTCACACTGAGGAAACCCATCTAGATACTGTCAAAGATTCACATACATGAGTTTTTAATCAGAGTGCCATGGAAAATAAAAGAAGTTAAAAAGGTAACTGTAACATAAAACTATGGAATATTATTCAGTCATTCAAATACAATTATTTTCAAAGAGTGTCAAATCAGACTAAAGAATGTTCAGTCTAGTTTCCCAGGGCAAAAAAAAAAGGAATAAATTTTACATTTTTAAATATATTTTATTCTCAAAGTGTATTTTCTCAATTACCTGCATTTTTCTGTATTTTATAAATAAAATGTGTAATTTTTTTTTTTTTTAGACAGGGTCTCACTTTGTAGTTCAGGCTGGCCCTGGGCTCACTATGGAGCCCAGGCAAGCCTGGAACTCAGCAATCCTCCTGCCTCTGCCTCCCGAGTGCTGGGATGACCGGCGTGAGCCACCACATTCAGCACTGTGGTATGTGGTATTGATTACTGGTGGGCGTGAGTCACCACGCCCAGCATTGTTTGTGGTTACTGGGGATCGAACTCAGGGCCTTGCGCTTACGAGGCAGGCGCCGGAACCACTGAGCTAAATCTCCGGCCCAAAATGTGTAATTTTTTTATACTTCAAAAGAAGCAAGCCTTGTAAATTTACAACTTACATGCTACAGTGATTAGAATATTTTTGTGTACATTTATTAATATAAAAAGGACAGTTACTCTTTGCAGTGAGATTATTGGGAACCTGGTACTGAGAGACGACTCTTGCGAGAAGTAGGCTTGTATCAGACAGAGGATGGGGCGTATTTAACACGAACCAGTGATCGACCCAACACGACCAGAGAGGCACAGGCGTGACCCAGGTCGGGAACGCGCATGTGCACCGAGCATCTGGGGGAATTGGGGGGGCGCCTCCTGCACCCGCCGCCCCGGGAGAGCGCCTGCACCCTCAGGGGTGTGTGCGTGGCCCCTTCGTGGGATCCCTGCGCCCGAGGACGTGGAGCTGCAGCCTGAGGGGCTGCCGCGGAATTTGGAGATGGCCCCAGGTACCAGCGCGACAGCAAACGGGAGGCTCACCGGCTGTACCTACATAAGCCTTTACTGGTCCAGGTGCTGGTGCTGTCCGAGAGCCGGGGGAAGCAGCTCCTGACAAAGTCCTCGAAGGTCACGGTCGCTAAGGCGTTGATGCTGGCAGCCACGGTGCTGCGGGAGAGAAGGGGGAGGAACGTGGGCCCGACCCGGTCGGGCTGAGCCGCCAGCCTGCGGCCTGGGAGCTGCCGGGCGCCCCGGCCGTCCGCTCGGCGGTCAGGGCCCCTTGCGCGCCTCGCTCTTCTGGGTCTGGTTCCCACTGTTCACCTGAGCAGGTGTGAGTGCTTCGGCTGCAATGGAGGCCGGAAGCAGAGACCCCGGACCCGGAGTCCGCTTAGCTCCTTATTCACTACTAGTCCGTGTCCTCGTAGACACGGCGACCCGTTGCAGGGCGAGGCACACGCGCAGCGGCGCCCTGGAAGGACGCGGATCGGATACTCTACGCAGGAACGCAGACCTCTCACGGCCGCAGCTAGGGCCGAGTCAGCCGTGAAGCTGGTGCGAGGAAAGGTAACAGTGTGCTAGGAAAGGCCTGCAGAAACCCACAGCGAGATTCCCCTCGGGAAGGGACAGCGCCAGGAAGTGCAGAGAACAGCCGTGCCGAGGAGGAGGATGTCGAGGGTGAAGGGAAAGTTCCCTGCAGGCTCCTAAAGACTCAGAGGGCCGTGTGGCTCCTGCAGCCCGGAGCCAGCAGGAGCGGAGGTCACAAAACGGAAAGGACCGGGAGGCACTGAGGTGGCCAGGCCTCCACTCTGACTGTCCAACGGAGTGGGCTCACTGGGCCTGGAACCTCAGAACTGCTGATGGGTGGAGCTTTTCTTTGCAGAAAGAACAGCTTATCTACTTCTTCCTTTAAACTAGGAAGACTTTAAATCATGGGTCAAATTCAAGAGGTTCCAAATCATAGCCCAAAGATCTCTCCGCTTTAAACTGCATGATCAAAGATTTCTGCTATCAGTTCAATTGTCACTGTTTCTAAAATGCAATACATAAGATATTAAGCACAGAAAGAATTAAAAAGGAAGAGAGGAAATCAAAATACTTACAAATCTTATTTGAACAGAATCAAGCTTGAAAAAAACAACTGGCAATAATGAACGGAAAGAAAATCTAGGTGTCAGGAAAATTCTGTGAGAGACCGCTAATGCACCAGCGCAGAGCTCTCAGAAATCAGGTGAGATTGTAAAGATCATTAAATCACTGGGATTCGAATAGCTATCGACCAGCAGATCATAGGAGCAGGAACGTGAACCCTAAGAAGTCTCTCGGAGGCGGGAAGCACATTTCCAGTCAGGAAGGAAAGGAGGCGCACTGCGTAAGGCGCGTGCGGACGGCCCTGGGCCTCCGTCCGTCTCCACACACCCAGGCCCAGGCTGGAGACTCTAGGATCTGGTGTTGTCCCTCCTGGGTCTCGGTCTTGGGTTGAGCTAATGCCCCGTTATTTTTCTGTCCTTCCTTTTTGAAATGCACAGAAAGAGCTCGCGTCCATATCTTGATACCGTGCCACTCTCTGCTTTCATTTTACGGGGCTCACGGCTGAGTCTGCCTCGAGTCGGGGGGCTCTGTGGGCTCGGACTTTGCACCAGCGTTGGCACAGACAAGACGCCGGGGCCTTTGTGGGGGAATGAGTACATGTAGCTCGCAGACGGACGTCTACCTCGGGGACACACGAGGCTGCCGTTGGGATGCTGGACGCTCCCTGAGCTCCGGGTGGTCCCGGTGGCGCCATGGGGACACGGTGGGAGCTGTGGAAGTCGAGGGGTCATGGCAGGAGCTCAGGTCACGAGGGGCACCTTAGGGGACCTTGCGACTGCTGGGCCTGGCCCTTCCCGCCTCTCCCTCCTGCCCCAGGCCGTGAGGTCAGCAGTCTGGCTCCACCTCGTGCCGCTGCCGTGGCGGTCACTTGCTCAGAGACCGGGAGCGTCCAGGCGATGCGCCGAAATGAACCTCCCTTCTTTATACGTTAACTGCCCCAGATATTTAATTATCGCAATAGGAAAGTGACCAGTTCAGCACTGACAAGTCTGAGAAAATGAGAAACATGTCCCGGAGTGAGGGCAGAGCCTGGCTTGCATCCTGTTTCCGCCATTCTCGCCCTCTTTCTGTCTACCTCGCCAGACGTGTTTCCTTACGCTGAGCTGACGGCGTGTACGCAAAGTGTCGGCCTCTCGCACTGCATGATGGGTAGTAAACACGGGAAGGGGAGCCCGGAGCCGACCCGGCGCCTGCGCAAGAGGAGCCGCCCCCCCCCCCCCCCCGCCGCCTCCGTCCCCGTGCTGCCGTGCGCTCACCTCAGGGTCCCACTGAAGGCACAGGCCACGAAGAGCCCGGGAAGTCCTGGCATGGTGTCGAAGATTTCCATGACGAAATACGGCATCAGCTAAGGAGGAAGCACAGTGGGAGCGAGAGATGACAGTTTCCTCAACACAATCTAAAACGTGGAGGCGGGACATTTTAGCAAGAAGACGTGGGAACTTATTTTTCTTACATTTTCAACACATGCCATTCTTATCTGTTTTGTCTGAATCCAGCACTTAAAGCCTTTGAAAAAAGCCTGAGATGCGTCTGAGAGAAGTGAAGTGTGACTGCGGCTCCCTGTAGCTAGGCGCGTGGAGACGAGGCCTCCGGACCGGCTGCGCGGCCGCTGGCCCCGGGAGGACGGGCCTTCTCCCCTGCGCGCGTGCTGCGGGGGGGCTAGGAGAAGCGCGCTGAACCCAGCGCACCGAAGAGGGGCCTGCGCTGTGCCGAGAGCTGAGAGCACAGCGGTTCCAGACGTCGGGGCTCTGCTCGGTGCTAGATCACGGCACCGTCACCGCCTTGACGTTCGGAGGAAGACTGCGAGCACCACCGACTGCGGCCACTGCGGCTCCCCGCCCGGAGCAGCCTCCAGGCCCCGTCTCAGGGCCAGCGCCAGAGCCCTTCCCCTCCCTCCCCCTCCCTTCCCTTCTCTTATCTTCGTGGCTCTGGAGATCACACCCTGCCTCTTGCATTTGCTGCACAGCATCTTTTCCGCGGGCCAAACCCAGCCCTGAGGTCACCCTCACACGGCACACCTCTCCGTTATCCCCTGATACGGCAGACGCTACCCACGAGCAGAAGAGAGAAGCCGAACCCTGGGGTGTGGGCCCCGCTCGAGGTGCGGCTGGAGCATGGGACGGGCTCGGAATGAGCCAGCGTGGCTAGAACCCCACGGCGCCCGGGCGAGCCTACCTGGTCTGGAGCAGAGATCATGCCGGAAGTCCAAGGGTCACAGTCTTTGAAATAGGAGTACATGATTAGTCCGGAGAAGACCGCACACAACAGAATGGTCCAGAGACCCAGCAAGTTAAAGTACAGGGCGCTAGGAGAGAGCACAAGGGGCTGGTGGCAGCCTCTGCATCATTAGTAAAGACTCGACATTAAGTGTTTTAGGCCCCTTTTTAGAACTTTCAGGAATAATTATATTTTACGCTTTCACATTTGTGAAGTATTTTACAGTTTAGACTAATGACCAAAGTAAAGTAACATTTTAGATGGATTTTATTTTTAAATTGGTTTTTTTTTTTACAAGATCTCAATATGTGTGACATGAGATCTATTTTCTTGGGTGAAATTTCACATACCCATGACTCATACAACTTTATATCCCCTGCTCTGAATTCATGAAACTGTCAAAAAGCTGAATTATATTTTAGCATCTTTTCTTCCAAAGAGATAATCAGATAATATGGAAATAGAAACATGATGGAAATGCCACACTCACTTTGGAAATTTATTCAGAGGAAAGTTAAACTTCCATTTTTAAGGGTGATAGAAAGTATAAAATTTAAGATTATCCAATCCACATGATTCGGAATAATTCATTCTTTTTGGCAACACACAGACATTCATCATTCCAGCTTGGTGGCTTTATAATATTCTATTCCTATTTTCTATTCATTCCATCCTTTGAAAGTCAAAATCCCACACATACTCCTAATCCCAGGGAAGATTGGCAAGTAGATGGAGTTTAAAGGAACCCGAGACCATAAACAGTCTCAGTGTGGAGAGGACCCAGGGCTCAGGAGGGCAACTCCAGGCATTTTCCCGGCCAGTCATTGTTTGAAGGGCACAGATGCCTCTGTGTTCGATGTAAGAGCAGTGCTGTTCAGGGCCCCCAACGGCCCCCGCTGTGCAGATGTACCTGACTCGAGAGAACCTTAAATCAAAGTCCTCCTTTAAAAAGAAACATGTTGCCGGGCATGGTGGCTCACGCCTGTCATCCCATCACTCGGGAGGCAGGGGCAGGAGGGTTGCTGAGTTCCAGGCTTACCTGGGCTACCTAGTGAGCTCAGAGCCAGGCTGAACTACAAAGTGAGACCCTGTCTCAAAAAAAATAAATAAAAAGAAACATGTTCTCTCATTGAGAAGAACTTTTATATTACATTTTCTAGAGGTTCTACCACCCCACATCCACTTCCTTAGGAGTATTCCAGCAAGGCTGGCCTCGTAGGCTCTTTTTATTGGGTGGGAGTTGGGAACAAATTGCTACATGAAAAGATCAGTCCCTGCCGTGTCGCCAATCACGCTCTCGTTGACAGTCTCAGGCAAACCATTACAGCTCTTGCTCAGGGCGTCACTTGAGAGCCTCCCGGACATCCTGAGCGGACACAGCCATACAGTTAATACATCCACTTGTTCGTTACTGTTTCCCAAAAAGCCAACACAGCGCTATATCCTCAAGCACAGCATAAAAACCACTGGAGATGAGACATGAAATTAATTCATTTTTGTAGAAAGCAGTGGACTGAAGTAATCAACAAATGGGAGAGGATCTATATAATATGAATACACTCTTCGCTGCATTCATTTTTTTGAAAAGAGCTTTGGACTTAAGTCAGGGCTTGATACTTATCAACTGCTCGACCTTGGACAAGTGACCTAACACCCTGATATGTATCAGCTGTAGAAAACAAGATAGCACACGTGTCATGCTTCTTCTTATAGGACTGATATGCGAGCTGAGTGACTTGCACCCTGTTGAGTAGATGGAAACTACATCCGCACATGAGGGACACCCATACATTATTCAAAATCACCGTTACAACTTCACCAGACTACTGTGGAATATGAGAAACCAGTGATGAAGTGGTACAGAGTGGCATCAACTGCATTTTTAAATGTTTCCCTTGGGAAACAGACCGACGCTAGGCAAAGCTCATTCTTGCATTGGCAGAGTGGGGCCATTTCTTAACAGTCTGTTGGGTATCTGTGCCTATCAGACTCAGTTCTAGCTGCTGGGGATGTAGCCAGGATCCCATGCTGGGACCGGAGATGCGTGAACACACTGAGCTGAAAGATAAAGGACACGACTTCGAGTAAGACCTGAGAAAAATAAGGTGAGAAAAGGGAAAGGAACAAAAGTCACCATGTGAGGGTGTGTTCCATTGAATTGGGATTGGGCTGCGACAGGTGGGTCTGGCCTCCCACATAAGCCCTGCCCCCACCATCTGGGTTACACCACTTACCTTCAGAGCCCTGAAGGGTAAACTGTGCTCCAGACACAAACAGGCGTGTAAATGACTTTCTAAGTGATGTTTTTCTAGGAAAAAAGTCTCACCTCCGATAAAGGCGTCTTTGGGGAGCAATCAGCCCTTGGGATCCTGCAATTAACTGTACACACAGTGAGTTGCTTCTGGTTTTCCCGACGGCTGTGTTCATTATGATCTTTATGGATTTATTTCTGGTATCTATGGTACAGGATATGTTTTCCCAAGTAGCAGAGTTTAGTTTTCTTTTTCTCTAGAGTTCAGAGAAAACCTTGACTATATTAAACCGCCAGGTGTTTAGATAAGGAAGCAAAAGCAAAAGGATTTGACCAGTGCTCTGCAGAACCTACTAAGTGTGAATCCACCTGGCTCAGCCCGGCCCCCAGCTGTCCTGGAGGCATCCTCGGGCTGTGCTCTGTGCTCGACAGATCTCACACTGTTCCCCACCAGGGTAGCACGTGTGCGTCTCCGTGCTGACCATCTTCTCCCTTGATTGTGTTGACTAAACCACCTCACATCACTCAGAAATCTTTCTAAAGTGTTTCTATTTCAACTCTTTTCACCCTAAAAATTTCAGTCACAGCCCTGATCCTGACAGAGGAATAGGGGTGGCTAGGACCCACTACCTGCAGTAGTAGATCTAAACGCCTAGAAAGGTGTGTCCACTTCTGTCTTCTTGAGCATTTATTTCCTGCCATTTTTTACACCCATTGATGACTAATAAATCACTGTGCAAACGGTGACCCTCCAATGACTTTGTGGTGATTTTTTGCTGGAAGTAAATTAACCTGTAAAATAATGCTGTGAGATGTGTGCAGAAGAACATGTATATTATATCCATGCACATACATGTGTCTGTGTATGGACATACACAGGCATGGCCACTTTGAAGCATTATTGTGTTAGCAAGTGATGAAAACAGGCTCAGTGTGTTGTCCTTGGCATTGTGAAGAAGAGGATGGAAGAGACATGATTCTCACCTTTCAGTCACTAACATATGAGCAGGGAAAAATAAAGCACAGTTATGAGGGAAAGAAACTTCAGTTTGTGAGCTTAGAATAAACCTGTATTTAACAAATACAGCTTTGATAAATAAAACCTGGTTTAATAATTTTAAAAAATAAAACTGGATTGGATAATTGACAGAATGATAAATAACTCCACCTTTAACAGGGAAGTAATTGTCAAAATATTCTCTGTATAGATATATTCAATGCCGGATTATTTTAAAGCCATATTTTAAATGAACTTAATCTCAAATGAACTTTAAGATCGAAGTCACACGCATTTCCATTCCTGCAGTTGTGTCTTAGGTGATGATCTTGTGTAAAGACAACATGTTACAGTATCACCGACTATAACAGGATATGACTCTGTGGACAGTGAGTTGACAGAATGACAATCCACTCACTTCCTCTGAGCTCTGAAAGGCACAATCAGCTGTGTTACGTTTCTCCTCTTGGCACTCAGCTTACAAGATGATCACTTCATTTCTGGGGAATTTTGTGTTTTATTAGTGAAAATAATTTAACATACTGTTGAGGAAGATGCATGGGGACTGTCTAAAATGAGTTTAGGATCTGGCTGGAAGGGAAGGCTGGGACACTGGGGACCAGACTGCACGGCGCAGATAGCCTCCGATTCCTGTCGGTTTTGTGAGTGGATTTAGAACAACTTGTCCTGCTCCATGGGAGGCCCACGGCACCTGGGGAAGCCTGATTCCTGGCCCTGCAAGAGCAGAAGCAGGCACAGCCCCTTCTAGCTTGGGTGTTAGTCCTTCCTGACCTCTCTCTGGAAGTACTAAGGGGAAAAGTAATGAAAAAAGAAGCCCGAGCTGCAGAATCACTGAGCGGAATGATTCAGTGCAGTTGCATGAGGAAGTTTCATCCTGCTAGATAGTCAGATGAGTGGAGCTCAACTTGAGCTGTTTCCCTCAAATGCTTATATTAAAGAAAAATAAAACCATGACTAACCATTCAGAAATTATCAAACTTCCTTAGAGAACAGGCCAAATAGGAAACCAGCATAGCCAGTCACGACAGCTCTACTTCTGCAGTAGTGACGTTTATTTAGGTCATTTTGATGATTTGGGTGTGGCCCAAGGGACGGCACAATGCTGTGTGTGTCTGGGTGAGTCATGAAGGTGTGGCCTGGGGTGTACGCGAACTCTGACCCTCTCCTCTCGGTCACTGTCACCAACTGTGCTTCACCTCCGCCGTGATGTCTCTGCTCACCACTCTCTCCTGCATCATGGTTCTTCCCTGGATCCATCCAGCCAAGGATGAAACCCCCTCTCAAATCAAGACAGCATTGGCAACTGCGTTAGAAGCGATGCGTGCTGCACTCTAGCAAAAACAAACCTGTCTACACTTTGTCTACACCCTGAGACTGACTTGACTTAAACCATGGTCTCCCAAGGTGCATTTGGGTCTTTAAGAAGATGAGGGTGCAATCCGGTGGTTTAGCTTAGCTTAGAAGTGGGCACAGGGATTGGCAAAGCACACTTCGGGGTGTGTCTGAGTGGGTCCTGGAGGAATGACTTTGGGCACTGTTAGGTCACGGAGTCATGGCTCTCTCCTCTCAACCAGGCTATGCTACGCCTTTTCCACTATGATATTTCCACCCTGGATTCAGCCCACCAGAAACAAAGTCCCCTAAATCCACAGGCAAACGGAGCCTCTCATCATTAAAGTTGTGCTTGTTGACCCACCGTGCTTCAGTGATGGAAAAGCTAATGCAGTGTCTATGTTCATTCTGTAAAAGCCTCCACTGTTGCTTCCTGCGTGCAGCCTCAGACCACCTCAAATTTGAAATTCACTGATTTATGACTGCTGTCTGCTCAAATAACCTCTTCAACGCTGCATTGTTCCTGTTCATCTTCTGACACATCAGAAAGTCATAATTGAACCAACTATGAATTGGGTGCATTTCATCATGGAAACTGAGCAAAATCGTATCCCATCTATATCTCAATCATCAGCCACAGCAACACATTTAGCCTAGTGAGTTTGTGGTAAATAAAGAAAGTATATAAATGATAAGAGAGATAGGCAGACTTCAATTTGAACCCAGGCCTACTAGTCCCTTGCTGAAATGGAATTAGTGTTACTTATCTCAAAAAAAATTATTGAAAGGGTTAAATAAAGCTTTCCATCTTTTTCTGTTGTACATACATATACACCCACAGGAAGCATACAGTAAGAATTCAAAAAGGTAAAAGAAAACTGAAGGTTTTTCTTGATCCATCACTTACAGCTTAGCATGCTTTTCTGTTTTGCAAGAGATGCATCTCTGCATGGTGGACTGATTAACTCCATAGATGCTCAGCCATGTAAAAGTTCCTCCAACAGCGATTGTCCAGAAAGTATGTCTCCGGAGAGGGTCTGGGTCAAAACTGCGAGACAGAGAGAATACAGATGTGCCTTTGGGGTCTAGACACTCCTTTAGCTGATGAGTACATGAAGGTTTATATCTCTGTAGAGTGTAAAACATAGCATTGGACGTACTCAACTATATGTAGTCGGGATCCATTGGCCGCTTGCTCTAATACACTGGGCAATCCACCAGCTTTAATGGATCCTTGAATGAGAACTGTTAAAAAGCCCACAATCATGACCACCATCTGGAATGCATCTGTCCACACCACGGCCTTTAATCCTCCCTGAAATAAAGAGAACCACATGAGTGATTGAGATTGAGACCTGCAGTCATTTCATACTTGAACAGTTTTCCTAGATGTAACCACTCGTCCGTTAATTCAGAAAGAGTTACAGAACATCTTTTATCTGCTTTATGTTCTGTGTTAAACATGGGAATAAAAGGGTAAGCAAAAAAGGGCTTTTCTTTAAATTAACAGAGTTTATAATCTAATGAAAGAAGCAGATGATAGATACCAAGACAACTACTAACTTAAACTTGTGAAAAGTACTGTGAAGAAAAGGTTACTAGGGAAACATACACCAAGGCTGACCAGAGATTTAGCTCAAGTTGTACCATGGCGACCTTTGAAGCCCAAAAACCTGAGTTCAATCCCCAGTGCCACCAAAATACATACATATAAAACATACACTAACTCATCTCAGTCTGCTTTTGAGAACACGATTGTCAGCCTAAACTAAATAACAGGCAGAAATCTATCAGGTATTGAGGACAAAGAGAAGACCAGACCAGTCAAAGTAAGAGTTCCTGAGGACACGAACAGTGGGATACAATGTACAGAGGGAGGGGTGATGAGCCCGAAGAGCAGATTACGGAACTTGTTAGAGGCCAGATCAGACAGACTGTGATGAAGTTACTTAGATGATTTCTCAAGAGCAAAGAGCATTAAAGAGCGTTGCATAAGAAGAGGTTTTGCTGTTTGCTTCACGGTAGTTTGAAGGGTTGCTGTGTGGAAAATGCATCGCAGACTGCAATAGAAAGGAAGTGCAAAGACCAGTTGAGTTATCCCAGTAAACTGTGCCCAAGACAAAGGAAAGTTTGAAGCAAGACAGAGATAGAAAAATTTGACATACTTCAAAGACATCCGAGTGATGAAAATCACCAGAGCTTTTGATTCAGCTAACACAGATGGTGGAGAAGTGAGGGAATTAAGGACAGCCATCCGGCTATCACTTCTAAACTAGAGACTTTTTTTTTTTTTTTTTTTTTTTTTTTGCCTTTTGAGACAGAGTCTCGCTTTGTAGCTCAGGCTGGCTCTGAGCTCACTACATAGCCCAGGCAAGCCTGGAACTCAGCAATCCTCCTGCCTCTGCCTCCTGAGTGCTGGGATGACAGGCGTGAGCCACCACACCCAGCACTGTGTTATGTGGTATTGATGGCTGGTGGGCATGAGTCACCACACCCAGCATTGTATCTAGTTACCAGGGATTGAACTCAGGACCGTGAGCTTGCAAGGCAGGCGCCGGAACCACTGAGCCAAATCTCCGGCCCTAGTGTAAAATTCTACTGGAGAACGTGTCAGTGAGGAGAAGGATGGAGGAGAGAGGAGCAGTGGGTTCCCTGCAAACCAAACGGCGAGGGTGGGATGACCAAACAGGGAAAGACGAAATGACATATGAAAAGCACATTTTTGAAAACCCATAAGCACCAGGGAAGTGAAAGATGCGATATTTTTAACATTGAGAAATAGAAGTATCATCCCCAGCTACCCCTCCAGAGTGTCAAGAACTTCTGTGAAAAGATGACAAACTTAATCTGTAGCTTGAGAAGAAAGACGACATCGGGTTGTTCCAACCTTTTTGGCAATTAAAATGTAACGTAACAGTAAATGGTAAAGACCCTGCTAAAACCATTGCATTTGTATGTTTTGTTCAAATCATATTTTAAGGAATAGTATCTGTCTTACGTCCCACCACTTAGATGGCACGAACTCGGTTTCCTTTTAAGAAGTTAGGCCTTCCAAACCCAAACCTGGACTTCAGACTTTACTACTGTGAAAACTATCAAAAACTTCAGTTTTCAGTAGCTCCTTGACATTTGTTACAGGAAAATCAGTACAAAGCTAAACATCAGCTTGGCATGCAAGAAAACAAAGCACTTTACCAACTATACATCAGAAATCACAGCACAGCCACCGTGAATTATTCGATTTTCCCATAGCAAGGCTTCTCCCCCCTTATATATTTAACCAATCTGTGCTGTTTGGGGATGTAATGTTCACCTTATTTTATTGGACACTTTGATGGCAAAAATCGGTTATTGTTTTATCACCTCTACTGATTTTTGCCCCACATGATATGCATCCATGAGATTATCAGAGTTGTGACTGCAGCTCGAAGGCAGGTTTTGGAGTCATGGCTGCCAGTGTGGGGAGACCCCGAAGTCCCTGGTCAGCCAGAGAGAGGAGGGTTGGAGCAGAGCTAGTTCCTCCAGATTTA
Source organism: Thryonomys swinderianus (assembly GCA_004025085.1). Classification (NCBI taxonomy): domain Eukaryota; kingdom Metazoa; phylum Chordata; class Mammalia; order Rodentia; family Thryonomyidae; genus Thryonomys; species Thryonomys swinderianus. Next base: position 21,897 of record PVIC010027612.1, read on the forward strand.
TCTGAGTGGAATGTCAATCGCTGCTAAATTCTCTCAGATGTCAACCTTCAATTCCCTAAAGAAGGTGGTTTGTTGAGAAATTAGAGTTGGCAGGTGTTTTTCCTCAGAGTTTTAGACATACTATCCCACTGTTTCTGGCTTCCGTTGCTGGGGCTGAAAGCCTGCCTGTGGGGTCCTCTCTAGGGGCCTTTGTTCCCTTTCTGACTTTCTATGTCCTTTAAAGTTGTCGATTCTGTAGGTGCCTATTTTTTCAGTTCTGAAAAATATCAAGCTCTATTTTTTGTAAATGTGGAGTCTTCTCCATTTTTGCCATGGTTTCTCCCCTGTATTTTGGAGGAAAAGATTTCCTTCGGGGAGCTACCATATCTTTCGCAATCCCAGCAATACGCCAAGCAGTCCTGGCATCCAGCATTTAGTTGCTTCTTCCACTGGCAGGTGCCTCAGCATGATTAACCCATCAAATGGACTCAGGGTGGTAAGAGGAGGAATCTGCCTTTCTAACCAAGGTGGGCAGAGATTTGTGAGAGCCGTGATCATAAGAATGGAATGTGAGGGCCGGAGGGTTAGCTCAGTGGTTCCGGTGCCTGCCTCGCAAGCGCAAGGTCCTGAGTTCGATCCCCGGTGACCACATATAATGCTGGGCGTGGAGACACGCCTGTCATCCCAGCACTCAGGAGGCAGAGACAGGAGGATTGCTGAGTTCGCGGCGGCTTGCCTGGGCACCATAGTGAGCTCAGGGCCAGCCTGAACTACAAAGCGAGACCCTGTCTCAAAAGCAAGAAAAAAAAAAAAAAAAAAAAAGAATGGAATGGGAGGTGAAGACAAAATTTTGACATGATGAAATGTTGGCATTTGCAAGTGTAAAATAAAAGATAAGGACAATTTCAAACCGTGTATCACACGACACATATTCCAAAGTGTGTATAGTATACACACAGTGCCACAATATGTGGATAGTCTGCTCTATGTCAAGATGTCATTTATTTTTACTTCTATTTGCAGAAGAGGAAACAGATTCCACCTGTCCTGCAAGCGGTTCCATGTCCTTTGCAAGTTAAGTGCAGCCAGAACATGGGGAAATGATTCAGAAGAGTAAGGACTCCAATTATAGGTCAAGGGCAAACAAGAGCTGAATAATGGCTATTTGTTGAGATAAACTAATCTGAACAATCATATAAAGATGTTACCAATACCACTCCACTCCCTTTATTGAAAAGTGAGCATGCAGAATGCTAAATGTTAAATATGATTAAGACTTACCTAAAATAGGAGACAAAATAGCTGTGAAATCCTTCAACCGGGACAGTATCAGCCACCCTTGCTGCCTCACAGACCCATTTTCTACCTCTCATCTAGGGGGCAGTAAGGAGTAAGGACACGTATAACTTAGCAGCACACATAGGTGGCAGGCTAATTTCTCAGAAATGTCACAAGCTCACCTGTCCCCTGGCCAGGGGGTATTTCTTTCATTAAACCTTCTCTCCATGGTCTGACTTTCTTGAGTGAGCTCAGCGCCCCAATTCTCAAAGCTGCTAGTGTAGAAAAGAATTTCAAGTGGAACAATGTCTTCTTGGGGGGTCTCTTGACAGATCAGGCGCCGTAGCTCTAACTCTGGACTGGCAATTTCTGCTATAATTAGATGCCCTGTTGCTGGAGATTCACCTTACCCGTATTAGGAAGCACAGCTCAGAGTTCCTCCCAGCTAGATACATACCAGCGTGCAGTAGAACGTGCAGACGGTTCCCGTGGCGAACACAGAGCCCCACAGGTCAAACCCAGTCACTAGCAAAGGAGAAGAGCATTAAAAGA
>PVIC010027613.1:0-23721 GCA_004025085.1 Thryonomys swinderianus
AAAAAAAAGTACAGGCATGGCAGTGCCTGCCTATAATCTGGCAGGAGGACCCTAAATTCAACCCCAGTCTGGGGGACTTAGCAAGACCCTGTCTCAACATTAAAAATAAAATTTAAGGACTGAAGATGTACAGAGACCTTGCGTTTGATCCCCAGTATTGAAAAGGAGCGGGGGGCAACTTCAAGAGAAGCAGCCGCAGAACTGCCCAATTTAAGTGAATCCCGAGTCCCACAGTTGACATGCAATGCTCCTTCCAGCCAGAAGATGGCGCTGCACTCTGAAGCCAGCTTCAGCGTGTCTGTTTCACTCACCACACCCCCTGTGGCGAACATCTGGATCGTGTGGGCAGCTTTTCACGAGATCCAGAAGCTGGCACTTAATTGGCCTGGAGTTGCAGGAGCCAAGCGTGGCTCGTGCTTTCTTATATTTGCATCATCCGAGGAGCTTTTCATATGCCAAGCCTGTCCTGCAGAAGTCGGGAACCCTCCAGCTCCCAGCAGGATCGTGCTGTCAGCCTAAGAGCACAACAACCTGGGAGGGTGGGGGGGTCACCCCATCGTGTCCTTTGGCCCTCAGCCCCACTCTGTGTCTCCCCAGCTTTGTGACGACACACTGTGCTCTGCAGTTTTCCTCCCGCGGACTGCGGCCTGGCCTCACCACCGTCCTGGCCCGGAACCTGGACAAGAACACGGTGGGCTACCTGCAGTGGCGCTGGGGCATCCAGTCAGCCATGAACACGAGCATCGTGCGTGACACCAAGACCAGCCACTTCACGGTAGCCCTGCAGGTACGCGGGCTGGGCGCGATGGGCGTGCTCAGGCCCAAGGCCAGTGTTCTGACCTAGCCTCCTGCCTATTTGCACACATAGTGAACACAGGCGACACGAGGGAATCGGGACACGCATCTTTTTTTATTTTTGAAGCAAAACCTTTATTGGTATACCTTAAATACACATAATAATCACACTCATCGTAGGGAATTTGTACCTGTGCATGGTACATTGTTTATTCTTTTTTCCCATTTTTCCCTTCCTTTGACCCTTCTTCCCCTCCTAATCTACAAAAGCTTTGTTTCCATTTTTTCCTTTTATTCTTTTTTTGCCTTGTCTCTTCTTTCCTTTCTCCCTTCTCCCCTTCTCATTTCCCAACATCTTGTACATTTGGTCCATATTTCCATCTTGGGTTTCTCATGCCAGAGAAACAGTGCCATGTTTACATATCACATATCACATCTTGAGCTTGTATCTGCTCTTACGTCTGCATGGCAATAGTGTCACTGAGGACGTTTCTTAGAACGTGTCCTGATCCATGGCTGTACTGGCTATGAGTAAATGCAGTAAATGTTTGTGCCCTTGCCTGACCGCCAGACTCAAAGGCCATGCCTATCCAGGTATGGTAGCTCATGCCTGTAATCCCAGCACTCAGGAGGCAGAGGCAGGATTGCTGAGTTCAAGGCTTGCCTGGGCTACATAGTCAGGGCCAGCATGAACTACAAAGCAAAACCCTGTCTAAAAAAAACTAAAACAAGCCCTCCCCAGTGAGCCCCCAAAGCCACAGGACCTAAGTTCTGTCCTCTTGTCTCCTCAGCTCGGGATCCCTCACTCATTTGCCCTGATCAGCTATCAGCACAAGTTCCAAGATGATGACCAGACACGAGTGAAAGGTTCCCTGAAGTAAGTTGCACCATGGGTTAGAAGATGGCCAATGGCCATGACCTCAGCGGCCATGACCTCCCCACAGTGGTGGCCAAAGGGACAGGCACAGACGGTCACATCCCATGTCTGTGGTCATGTTCTGCCCCCGCAGGGCAGGCTTCTTCGGGACGGTGGTGGAGTACGGTGCTGAGCGGAAGATTTCCAGGCACAGTGTCTTGGGTGCAGCTGTGAGCATCGGTGTCCCACAGGGGGTCTCTCTCAAAGTCAAGTAAGTGGGCTCTGGTCCTCTGTGGACTCTCAGGTGAAGGTGCTGGTACCCTCCACTCTGGTCCTAGAGGCCACCTGCTTCTGTCTTGGCTCCTAAGCAGAAGTCAGAGTCCAGAATGGCAGTACACTTAGGAATCCTGTCTGCCAGCTTGCTCGATGGCCCTGGGTGAGCACACCCACAGCCCTTGCCTGCTGATGGCTTGGCCTCACCACTTCTCACCCCTCTCCCGAGTCAGTCCCGCCTGATGCAGGCAGATTGCAGGCAGATCGGGGCACAGCTTCCCCCTGTCTGATGTGTTCTTCGTGACCTCTCTGTGGCCGGTTCCCCCTGTTCGGTTCCCCCTGCTGTGTGGCCTCCCTGCACCCAGCCCCAGGATGCTGCACTCTAGCTCCGAGGTCTCCCATGGCTGGCCTTGTGACTCTGCTACCTTGAGGCATAGCAGTCTCACCTTGAGCCTGTGGCCTCCTCCTGACCTGAGCTTACATGCCGACCTGGGTTCCACATCCGTAAAATCAAGGCGTGCAGTGGCAGATGCTCAGGGATGGGTGGGAGAACTCGCCTGCAGCCCCAGGACCCAGGCTGAGGCCAGAGGACTGCAAGTGTGAGCCCCTTTGGAGCAGCTCAGTGAGCCCTTGTCACAAAACAAAACATAAAGGGTCCATGGGCACAGTTCCATGTACAGCGCTCAAGGTTCCCTCGCCAGTGCTGCTAGGGAGAGGAAGGAAAATGTCCAGGGGAAAGTACAGTTTCTTGTGTGTCCCCTAACCTCCATATTGTAGCATCTGTGTCACCTCTAGCGCTGACCGGCAGGAATGGGGGGCTGACCTGTACCCCAGACTTGGGATCTGGGGCCCAGACCCAGCTCCCCGAGGTCTCTGATACATTCCTCCTGTGTCTCTGGCCTGCTTTTCACAACGTGGTTTTGGTGGCCAGAAGCACCTCAGACATCACCTGCATCCTGTCCATCTCAATGAGAGGCTCAGCTGTCCACACGTCACCTCAGTCCTGCTGGCTCTACCCGCACGTGCACCTGGTTCCTGGTGCACCTGTTGCTCTTTCGCTCAGAGCGCCAGAGACAGGCGTGGGGTGGGGCCCAGGGTCAGATCCCAGCACAACAAAAGATCCTTCAGTGACTCCACTCCCCGCAGACACCTGAGTCCTATGCTCAGAATGCACAGGTCGCCAGTCATGGGACAGGGATGTCCTGGGCACCTTCCTGGAGGGAGGGACCCTCCCAAGTCTGCTCTTGGACTCCTGCCCTCACTCTCCTCGGAACAGCCACAGCTCAGGGAGAGGCCTCTCGGGAGTGCTAGTGTCACCATCTGCTCCCATAGCTGTGATGGCCAGCAGACTGGGGCTGCTATTGAGCATCCACCGCCCGCTTCCTACAGCAGACGGCCCAGGAGCTCTGTCAAGGCAGTCAGTACAGCCCAGCACATCTGCGCACAAGCAGTGCCACCTCTGACTCGGTACTCATCCAAGAACACCGCCAGCTCCCAGAAGAGAGTCTCCTGCAGTAATGTGGCTGTTGCCGTGGTTCTGTGGGGGTCCAGGGCGCACAGACCGGAAGTGTTGGGAACTTCAGAGTCGGGAGCATTGTGCACACATGAGCGGTAGCTGAATGGGGCCCAACTCGAGGCGTTTCTTTTCCACACACCCCTGGTGCTCGTGGCTGCAGTCACTTCCTGCACTGTTCCTAGCACACCTGTGTTTTCACTTCCACCTTCTTCCAGGAGGATGGGTCTTCCTGCAGGTACTCAGAAGTTTCAGATTTTGAAACCTGCCTTTTCAGATTAGGGGAGCCCCACCTGGTCAGCCAAAGCAGACTTTGTTCCTGAGTACATTGTAACCAGGCATGATGGGGCATGCCTGGAATACCAGCACTCCAAGAGGCTGAGGCAGGAGGATCACAAGTTCAAGCCCAGCCCATCCGTCATCCCAGCACTCCAGAGGCTGAGAGGCAGGAGGGGTGCTGAGTTCAAGGCCAGCCCGGGTTACTTAGCAAGACCTTGTCTCAAACAAACAACACAGAATGGCTGAGGTGGTTCACTTACGCATCCAGCCAACTCTGATCCCAGCTCCCCAGAGGAAGAAGCAAGGGGACAGCAGGTCAGGGTGCTCTCTGAGCAATCTGGAGAGTCCCTGACTCAGAATAAAATTTTAAAAGCCCTGGGCCAGAGGTTTAGCTCAGTGGTTACAGCGCCTGCCTCACAAGCACAAGGTCCTGAGTTCAATCTCCGGTAACCACATACAATGCTGGGCATGGAGACTCACGCGCCCCAGCAATCAATATCACATACCACAGTGCCAGGTGTGGTGGCTCACGCCTGTAATCCCAGCACTCGGGAGGCAGAAACAGGAGGATTGCTTAGTTTGAGGCTTGCCTGGACTATATAGTGAGCTCAGAGCTAGCCTGAACTACAAAGCAAGACCCTGTCTCAAAAAAAAAAAAAAATTTAAAAGCCCTGGAGATATAGCTCAGTCAGAGGTACACATACATCTGGGTAAGGCCCCATATGCAATCCCTGGAACAAAAAAATAAACCAGGGGTGTGCCTCAGTGATAGCATGTGCTCAGCAAGAACCAGACCTTGGGTTCAATCCCCAGCCCAATTGTAAAGCAGGAACCTGCCCAGTGCCCTTCGTTCTAAATTTCTTCCTTTTCATGTCCCCATAACCTAGCTGCTCTTCACTGCTTTGAAGTCCATATTGCTTTTTATTTTTGTTTTCTTTTTGGTTTTTTGTTTTCTTTTTGGTTTTCTGAAAGTCTCACAGTGTAGTCCAGAATGGCCTTGAAGTTGCAGTCTTCCTGTTCATCCTTTTTTGTTCTATTTTTAAAGACAGAGGGCCAGGGGTTTAGGTCAGTGGTTTTAGCATCTGCCTCACAAGAGCAAGGTCCCAAGTTAGATCCCTGGTAACCACGTATCATAGTGCCGGTCATGGTGGCTCATGCCTGAAATCCCAGCACTCAGGAGGCAGAGCCAGGAGGATTGCTGAGTTTGAAGCTTGCCTGGTCTATATAGTAAGCTCAAGGCCAGCCTGAACTACAAAATGAAACCCTGTCTCAAAACAAAACAAAAAAACACAGAAGCCATTCAAGATAGTACATGACTATAATCCTAGCACTTAGGAGGCTGAAGCAGGAGGATCCTCATTCTAGACCAGTCTGAGATCCATAGTGAATTTAAGGCCAGTCTGAACTACATAGGCTCTGTCTCAAAAAACAAAAATATAAAAAATAAATGTTAGCTTCAGTTGCAGTGTCATGGTACCTAGGAGGCTGAGGTTGGAGGATCACTTGAGTGGGAGGTTAGGGTGAGACTACAACACAGCAGGAGTCCAATTTGGAGAGTGAGAGCTCTGTGTGTGTCCAGGCTCACCGGTGCTCTTGTTGGACAACTGTCCAGCAGGAGCCACTCAGCCATGCCTGGAATCAGCCTCAAATCTTCACAGACGTCTTAGGAGCAGTGTTGCTGTGCCCCAAGCTCTGACTGGGGTCCCGTGGTGGGGCAGTGGTGCACGCGTTCCTTCCCATCAGGAGCTGCGTCCTGCACTGGCACCACCTTCCAGGAAGCTGCCTCACTTGCGTTGTTGTCCCCAGGCTAAACAGGGCCAGCCAGACCTACTTCTTCCCCATCCACCTGACGGACCAGCTGTTGCCCAGTGCCGTGTTCTACGCCACCGTGGGGCCCCTGGTAGCCTACTTCGCCATGCACCGCCTCATCATCAAACCATACCTCAGGGCGCAGAAGGAGAAGTGAGTCTCGGGCTCACACAGCCCCATGTCTCACAGACAGCAGAGCGCTGGGCACCGTGTTGGGGTCCTCGCCGTGCTCCCTGTCAGCTGCCAGGCCCACTTTCAGAACAGACTTGGGTCCACTTACAAAGTCAAGGTTCTAGCCAGGAGTGATGCTCTCATCTGTGGTCCCAGCACTCTGGAGGCTGAGGCAGAACAATCACAAGTTGGCCACCCTGGGCAGCTCAGTGAGTCAGGGACACTGTCTCGAGATAAAATGGGCTGGGGATGTCCGGTCACGTGAAGCCCTTGGTTCCATTTCCAGCCCAGGGGGTGGGTGGAAACTGAACCATGACCACGAGAAATAACGTTTTCAGCCTGGCATAGGGCACATGCCGATACTCCCTGCCATTCAGAAGGCTTAGGCAGGAGGACTGAAAGTGAGAGGCCAGCCTGGGTTGCTCAGCCAGCCCATGTCTGCAAACAAGGTATCAAAAGGGCTCATGGGGTGGGGGGCAGCTATCCGTTCTGTCAGCCCCAAAAGGGGAGAAGTGGGGGGAAGAGAGAGCCCCTTTCCCACTCTTACCAACCATTTGCCCTGGCAGAGTGACTCAGGCCCCATAGTGACAGTGCCAGGCCTGCCACAACAGGGCACGTGGGGCTCTCCGTGAGAGATAGGACATGTGGGCCCATCCTATGGGTTCTGCTCTCCGGGGTCCTGAGGCAGGGCTGGCATGGTGACCCCAGGAAGCACATGTCCGCACCTGAGGGGCCACGGGCTGCTGCCCCCCGAGTGCTGTGCTAGGCCACACCCCTCACCAGGCAAAGTGTTTCTGCAGGCCTGATAGGCCTGCCTGAGAGTCAGCCTGCTGACTCCTGGAGGCCCCATACTCCGCCGCAAGATCACCACACTTAAATGTGGCCTTGCTTTTCTCAAAAGGGAACTGGAAAAGCAGCGGGAAAACACCGCCAGTGACATCTTGCAGAAGAAGCAGGAGGCAGAGGCTGCCGTAAGTGCCCGGGCGGGTCCCTGGTCCCCTCAGCGAATGCACTGCCCCTCTGTCCACCAGCCACCCACTGTAGTGCTTCTCTTCCCCAGCAGCTTCGCACCCCTTTTGCTGGGGACACTGCTGGAAGTCAGCGGCCCCTATAGGACCTAGCAGTTAAACAGTGACGGGCCAAGCAGGGCGATTGTAAATTCACAGCCCACCCGAGCACTTCCTCTCTCATCAGGAGAGTGGGACTGGGGCGTTAACTCTCCAGGCATAGCCTGGTTGGTCCCCCGGCTGTGCAAGTGGTGAGGGTGGCTAGTGAGAGCTGACCCTTCTCCTCCCACTTGTGGGCAGGACAGCCAGACACATCTGGACAGACAGCCAGGCGTAGGGGTGCTAGTGGCACCTGGGTGGGTAGGGCGGCCCTGCAGAGGACCCAGCCCCTGCTCAGGAGGCACTGGGTCACGGTTCTTGTGTCCAGCTCTGTCACATGTGTCGTGTGTGGCCAGTGACTCTGCCCTGGCCACTTCTCCCACACTGCAGGTGTTCACAGTGAGGTGGGGCCGCCTCATGCTGAGCCCAGGCAGCCCTGATGCTCGTCCTGTCCTCTGCAGGTTCGCCTGATGCAGGAATCTGTCCGAAGAATCATCGAGGCCGAGGAGTCCAGGATGGGTGAGAGGGCGTCTCCCTCAGCAGGGTGGGCCCAGGCCCCAGGCCCCAGGCTGCCAGCAGCTCCCAGCCTAGCATGCCTGCTCTGCCCCCAGGGCTCATCATCGTCAATGCCTGGTACGGGAAGTTCGTCAGCGACAAGAGCAGGAGGAGTGAGCAGGCGAAGGTGATGGATGTGACAGTGCCCCTGCAGTGCCTGGTGAAAGACTCAAAGCTCATCCTCACTGAGGCCTCCAAGGTGCGACCTTGTCCGGGCAGCCACAGCACAGCAGTGGTATCCTCTGTGTGGCTAGCATTTGCTCATCTGCCCCTGCCATATCCCCCTGGTGCCAGCAGTTCCCAGGGAAGGGAAGCTGTTGGGAGCAGGTCTCCAGGGCAGTTAGAGCCCCACACAGCTCAGGCCTGAGAACTGTGCCCATGTCGGTGGCTTCCGGCGGCCACCAATGAGAAAGGCCTGGATGGATACCACTGTGGCACTGCTCTGACATTTGCTTCCCTTGAGTTGTGATGTGGCTCCTGCCCAGCCCAGCAGGGGGCACGAGTGACAGTCTATTTGTCATAGGCAGGACTGCCCGGCTTCTATGACCCATGCGTAGGGGAGGAGAAGAGCCTGCGGGTGCTGTACCAGTTCCGGGGCGTGCTACACCAGGTGATGGTGCCCGACAGTGAGGCCCTTCGGATACCAAAGCAGTGTAAGTGGCCGCTACGGCCGGCAGGGAGGTCGACAGCTGATTAGAGCACGGGCCCGGCCCTTCCCTTCCCCCATGTCCGCTGCGAACAGAGCTCCCTGCCTCAGGCCCGTGTGCACCAGCCTTCCTCGGTGGCATTACAGGAGCCCCAGGCTGGTGGCATGCGCAGAGGCGGCAGGGTGGGGGAGCTGCCACTGGGTGGCTGCAGCCTGCGGGGTACCACTATGATAGTGGGCATGTGTTTCCTTGCAGCTCACAGGATCGACACGGACGGATAAGCTTCTTGAGAACCTGGTTTCAAAGAGGCTTCAAGAAACCTTTCCCTGGGAGTCTACAGATTTGGAAGCGGGAAACCCCAGAGATCAGATGTTCTATTTTATTTTATTTCTCTAGAAGGTGGTACTGAATGAATTATGTGGAGGGACACAGGCGCCCCACCATGGGTGCTGCAGGGAGCACTGGGACTGTGCCACCCTGGGCCGGCCACAGGAACCCTGGGGTCATGTCACCAGAGGGCAGGTACCCAGCCTGCGCCCCTCAGGTCAGCCCACCAGAGCTACTCGGGGCGTCTTGGTTTCACAAGTCCATACTGAGTGCGGGAAGCAAGGACAGGGTTCGTGGCCAGACCCAGACCAGGGGCACCTGCCGAGTGGAGCCCCCAATCCTCCTCTGGGAGACGAATCGCACCTGGGGAGGGCCATGGGACACGAAACTTACCTGAGAACAGGTGGGGAGGACTCGTCTTCCTGCCAGAGCCTGAGCATGTCCCATGGCCCAAGCTGGGGCCAGGGTTGCTGCCCTGCACCCCTCAGAGCTGGGCTGCATGGGGCACCTCCCCAGGAAAGGACAGAGAGCAAGACGGCTGGGGCATGGATCCCAAGCCCGGCCTTCCTCTCGCACCTCCTGGGAGTCCTCCCCAGTCTCGGGTACCCCAACTTGGGCCATGCACTGGCATGGCCGCATGTGCACTCAGCCCGTTCCCAGCAGACACCACTGCGAACAGACCTTTCTCGGGTTTTTAAAAGCAGCCCAGGCTCACCAGTTCTGTCCTATTTATCTCCATTTTTAAATCAAAGAGGGAGATTCTCTGGCTAGCGCAGCACAAGGACTGCCACAGGCCTGTGCCGCATGAGCCCGACTGGGCCCTGGCTCTGTGAAGACAGGAACGTCTATCCGGCACCACCACAATAAACGTCCTGAAAGCAAGTGCTGCGTCTCATTGTTGGCACATCTGCTGGAGCGGGGTGCAGCCGCCACTGCCCCCACACCTCCTGGAAACTGCTGCTTCCCTGTCCCATTCCCTGAGGAACAAATCTCCATTCAGGACCAGAGAGAAGGGTTCCTGGAGTCACACCCTGCCTGTGCTTTTAAAAGAAAACCAGAGCCCCTAAGCCGCAAACACCAGAGAGAAAATTCAATGAAGAGGTCTGAAGTGTAGAAAGTCACTTTATTTGGTGTCCGCTGGGGGTCCTCCATACAGGGCAGAAGCGGCCCGGCCCTAAGGAGTGTATGGCACCTCACACTGCAGTGTGGTGCTGAGGATGGTTGCGCCAAAGGGCAGCCTCAGTGCAGCTCCTGGCACTGTCGGGGTGCAGCTCAGGCACATGGCCCTGTGGTTCCCTCAGCTGGGCACCCCTGGCCCTGGTTCCCTGTGGCCTGACCCACGGGCTCTCTGGAGCCTAAGGTGGCTACACACCCTGCGCAGCACCAGCCTCTGGGCCTGCAGGCGCCGCCGGAGCTTCTTGTTCTCCCTCAGCGTGAGGAAAAGTCTCCTTTTCAGAGCATCCAGGTCCAGGAGGGCATAGCTGTGATCAGACGGCTGTCCAGGGAGGGCTCCTTGGGGCCCCATGCAGCTGGCGGATGTTCCCAGAGCTGGTGAGGTTTCTGCTGCAGAGGGCCTCAGCAGCAAATCCTGGGACAGCAAGAGCAGCCTGGGCAGCCCTGTGTCCCCAGCAGGACGATAACCGGGCAGGGCAGGGCAGGCAGCCTCCACCCAGTCGTCCTGGCAACAGCCCTAGACAGGAAAACCACCTCCCTCTACTGTCCAGGTCTGGCTGGGCCTGGGCCCCTGCAGGCACAGTGTGGGCAGGCTCTGGGGCCTGGCATCTTCCTCATGCTAAGACCCACCCACCCCATACCATACCTGGGACACCAGGCCCTTAGCACAGGGCAGCAGTTGCAGCTCCTCAACAGTGCCATCCATGCTCTGGGCAGGATTGTTGTCTCCAGCCCCCAGCTTGGGGCAGACCTGGCAACAGCAGGCCGGTCAGGCTGGCCGAACGAGTGGACACCAGATCCTCCCACAGCTGCCACTGTCCATCCCTGAGTAATCCCCACACAATGGGCCATGCCAGGGAGGCCTGTGCAATGACAGGAACAGCCTGCCTTGTCCCACCAACTCCAGGATGGGCCGTCAGAGATGTGGCACTGCCACCCAGGGGTACCCAATGTAGGACAGAGGGGCCCAGTGCAGGCTCACCTCCTCCTGAGAGGCAGCCTCTCCTCTGCCCGCAGGGTCTGCATCTCCCCGTGCCAACTGCAAGACAGATAGCTGGGGCAGAAGGGCCTCGGCACCTTGTCCCCACACGCAGCCAAATCTGCACTCACCACTGTGAGCAAAGCCAAGCTGGGCCCCACCTGGCCACCTCAAAGATAGCACTCCACTCCCCACTGCTGTCCCCATCACAGATCAGCTGTGAGGCACCACAAGGTGACACACGCCAGGGACAGACTGGCCTGTGTAGTAGCAGCACAGGTTGTCACCAGCTGCCCATGCCCTGGCATGGAAACACTGGGGACCACAACAGGCAGGTTCCTTCAGCACCACCTGCTGGCCTGCACTCCAGGACTTCCCCATGCCAGGCATGCAACAGAGACTCCTTGGTCCCACGCCATAGGACACAAACACAGTGCCAAGATTCCCACCCCTCAAGGCAGTGGAAGGTGGTCAGGGCCACAGGGCAAGAAGGGTGTGTGGGGCAAACAGATGGACTCAGGGAAGGAGGGAGATGGGGCAGCCTGCAGCACAGGAATCGTGGGTATGAGGCAAAGGCTCTGAAGGGTAGAAGTTCTCACTTTTTTGCCTTTTTTTTTCTTTTTTGAGACAGGGTCTAGCTTTTTCATTCAGTCTGGCCCTGGGCTCCTTATGTAGCCCAGGCAAGCCTCGAACTCAGCAATCCTCCTGCCTCTGCCTCCCCAGTGCTGGGATAACAGGTGTGAGCCACCACACCCAGCATTGTGGTATGTGGTGCTGGGGATCAAACTTGGGACCCTGCACTTGCCAGGCAGATGCCCAAACTACTGATAAATCCCTGACCTCTTTTCCTTGTTTTTTTTTTGTTGTTGTTGTTTGTTTTGTTTTTTTTTTTTTGAGACAGGGTCTCGCTTTGTAGTTCAGGCTGGCCCTCAGCTCACTATGTAGCCCAGGCAAACCTCGAACTCAGCAATCCTCCTGCCTCTGCCTCCCGAGTGCTGGGATTACAGGCGTGAGCCACCATGCCCGGCACTGTGGTATGTGGTATTGATGGCTGGTGGGCGTGAGTCACCACGCCCAACATTGTATGTGGTTACTGGGGATCGAACTCAGGACCTTCCACTTGTGAGGCAGGCACTGGAACCACTGAGCTAAATCTCCAGCCCCTCTTTCCCTTGTTTTGTTTTTTGTTTTTGTTTTTTTTTTTTGCTTTTTGAGACAGGATCTCACTTTGTAGTTCAGGCTGGCCCTGAGCTCACTATGGTGCCCGGGTAAGCCTCCGCGAACTCAGCAATCCTCCTGTCTCTGCCTCCCGAGTGCTGGGATGACAGGTGTGAGCCACCACGTCCAGCATTTTTCCCTTGTTTTTTAAGACAAGATTTCATTGTGTAGCTCAGGCTGGCCTTGAACTCAAGGTGATCCTCCTGCCTCAGCCTCCTAGTGCTGGGATCACAGGTGTCCTCCCAACATGCTGCCTCACAATCTGAGTGTGGTTTCTTTGCACTCACAGCTTCCATCCTCTTGGTTCCAAGAAAATCAAGCACACAGGTGCCTGCTGTTCTGTGACTGTCCCATGGCTCTTGTGCTGCCTGCTCTGAGTTGGCACCCACAGAGCTTCAGTGTCCAGCTCTCCAGAGTCCACCCTGCCCTCTCCATGTCCCAATCACAGTCTGCACAGTTTGGCTGCCTGAAAACCTTGGGGTCCTCTCACCCTAGTAGATGTGCACAGTGGATGCCCCTGCCCACCTCCAGTCATGGCTGTGCCCACCAGGGACACTGCAGTGCCTCATGTGGGCACCCCACCCAGCCACTCTACCTGCAGCTGGCACGAGTCTTCCAAAGCCATCTCGGCCCTCCAGTGCCCGCAGGGTCATGTACTGAGGCCCTGGCACCAGGCCCTTCATGGCATCTTGCACCCTGGGCTGTCTCCTGCGGCCTGAGCTGACTTCGGTCTGGGGACCCAAGAGGAAGTGCTGCTCTCCAGCTGCCTCTGGGCACTCAGGCACCTGGAGCTCTGGGCCATTCGCTTGCCGGATCCATTCCATCCACACAACGTGCACCAGCCCTCTCCTGCCTAACCACTCTGCCCACCCGCAGCCTTGCCCGCCATGCCCAGAGGACCTCTCTCTCCATCACTGCTCCGTCACCTCTGCCAGTCTCCGCCCACAGCATACAGGCCCAGCAGGATGTGCACAGCACCCTCAAGAGCCCACACCATGGTCTCAACTCAGCTCAGGGCCTGGAAGTGGGCGGCAGCGAGAGCCGCCCAATGGAGGGCAAGCTCTCCGCACTCACCTCAGCAGCCTCAACAGCACCCTGCTGGGAGCAAATTGTGATTTGATTTTTTTTTTTTTTTGAGACAGGGTCTCTCTTTGTAGTTCAGGCTGGCTCTGAGCTCACTATGTAGCCCAGGCAAGCCTTGAACTCAGCAATCCTCCTGTCTCTGCCTCCCGAGTGCTGGGATTACAGGCGTGAGCCACCACGCCCAGCTGTGATTTGATTTTTTAAGAGGACATCTCCCAGACATGGTGGTATAGGCCTGTCACCTCCAGACTTTGGGAAGCTGAAGCAGGAGGACTGCTCCGAGTTCAAGGCCAGCCTGTGCTACACTGTGAGACCACATCTCAAAAAACAAAATAGGATGCCAGGCGTGGTGGCTCACGCCTGTAATCCCAGCACTCGGGAGGCAGAGACAGGAGGATTCCTGAGTTCAAGGCTTGCCTGGACTACATAGTGAGCTCAGGGCCAGCCTGAACTACAAAGCGAGACCCTGTCTCAAAAACAAAACAAAAACCAAAATAGGATGAAGTCTCGGGTCTGATCTAACTCCCAAAATCAGATAATCCTCTTGCCTCAGCCTCTTCTTTTTAGAAAAAGAAAAATGACAAATTACAACGTTCTCTTAAAGCACAAGACAGGGCCAGCAGGGCCAGCAGGGCTGAGGGCCCCCGAGGCCAGCTTCGCCCTTTCCCCTGCTCTCCGGTGCCTTTGCCTGCCCCAGCCCAGGTCCTACCTGCGTGGGCTCCCGGAAGGCAAACACGGTGGGCACGGCATTGTGCTTCAGGTTCTTGCGGTTCCCAAAGGCACTGAAGCACTCAGGCCGGAAGTGCTCGGAGCAGATGACCGTGTGCTGCTTGGGCTTGAAGTCCACCCGGCCAATGTTGAGCACCCATTCCTTCAGCAGCTCAGGCCTGCTGAACGGGAACCTGCAGGGAAAGGGCAGGGTTCATCCCACTGCAGCGGCCACACTGCACAGCTTTGGAAAACCCAGAATCTCGCTCTGTGAGCAAACGTCCCATTTCTGGAAGCTTTTCCCAGGCTTGTGACACGCATCCTTTTTTTTTTTCTTACTCAGGTTTTAGCTATGTAGTTCAGACTGCCTCCAGTTACTGGGATCCACCCTCCTCGGCCTCCCAAGTGCTGGGATTACAAGTATGCACCACCACACCTGGCTTTTCTTTTTTTTTTTTTCTTTTTTTTTTTTTTTTGAGACAGGGTCTCGCTTTGTAGTTCAGGCTGGCTCTGAGCTCACTATGTAGCCTAGGCAAGCTTCGAACTCAGCAATCCTCCTGTCTCTGCCCCCCGAGTGCTGGGATTACAAGCGTGAGCCACCACGCCCAGCACTGTGGGATGCAGTATTGATTGATGGTGGGCAGGAGTCACCACGTCCAGCATTGTATGTGGTTACTGAGGATCAAACTCAGGACCTTGTGCTTGCGAGGCAGGCGCAGGAACCACCGAGCTAAATTCCCGGTCCCTGGCTTTTCTTTTTTTCTGATGGCATCCTTAGTAGGAATCCAAGAAAGCTGTGTTTCCCAAGCAGCTTGGGCCAGGACCCACCTCCCACTTGAGCAGGGTCTACAGCCAGGCCGTGATCTCAGACTAGGGACGTGAGAGTAAATAAGACAAACTCCCTGCACTCTAGAGAAGAGACCCAGGACAGATCTAGCTGATGGAGACTCTGGGTGTCAACCAGAGGGCACTCAGCAGGGAACACAGGCGCGATAGTCAGTGACAGCCACTCACAGAGATGACCTGCTCACAGTGCTGGAGTGGAACCCCAGACCCAAAGCACACTAGACTGGTACTTAGCACAGAGTCACACAACTTGCAGCATCAGCCTTCCTGCCTCAGCCTTCCAGGGACTACAGGTAATGCACTGTAGTGCCAAGCTAAGAGGTGACATCTGAGGAAGATGTTCAAATGGGAAGGGCAACAAGTGAGGGAGGAGGGGAAAGGAAGGAAAGGACAAGAAAAAAGGGAAAATAGAAGGAAAAATGGAAACAGCTTTTGTATATGGGGAGTCAGGAGGAATGGGAAAGCAAGAAGGCAAAGGCAAATTCCCTAGGATGTGCCAAATGTTTTGGAAAAAAAAAAAAGCAGCAACAGCTGAGCAGACAATGCAGGAAATAGAAGAAAGCCAGAGCCAGCCATGGAGCTCCAGGGGCCAACGCAGCAGACACAGAGGGGGTTCTGACATCTGTCCAACTTGGACCAAGCTTCGTGAGCAAGTGTCCTAGGGCCACCTACTCGGGCCTTCAGCCTATTCCAAAAACTAGGCAGTAAGGTTCACCTGTGGGCCCTGCAGGCAAGACAAAAGGAAGCCGCTTCCAGCCAGCCACACAGTGACCCACACTACAGTCCCGGCAGGAGGCTGAGGGGGAGGATCACCTGGAGTTGAAGACCAGCCTGGGCTACATAGTTCAAGGCCACCCTAAACTACATACATAAAAACAAAATGAAGGAGTTTCTGGTACAGAAGGAAGAGGGTCATAGTTTCCTGTTTGTGCAATCTGGAGTTTGTTTCATGTGTTAGGAATGAAATTCAAAACACTTTCCATTGTCCCTGTGCTGGGTGGCAGCTGGGCCAGTGTCTACAGAACCCATAGGCCTGAGGAGAACGGGGCCTAGGATCCAGCGTGGATAGGGAGCCCCGCTGAGCTGTGCCCCACAATCCAACAGGCACACGACTGTCATTCCAGCACTCTGGGAGGCTGAAGCAGTAGGGTGGCAATTTCAAGCCCAGTCTGGACAGCTTAGTGTCTCAAACTAAGAAATTTCCAAAGAGCTGGGAGATACCTCGATGTGAAGGCCTTGAGTTCAATTCCCAGAACCAGGGGTAAAAACAATTTGAAGAGTGGGAAATAGGGAGAATCCAGCAAAAGAGGCTAAGAAGGGGACCACACAGGACCAGTGATGAGCTGACTCAAACACTGAGTGCAGTGGTGCACAGCTGTAATCTAATCCCAGTGCTCTGGGAGGGGGAAGCAGGAACATCACAAGTTCAAGTCCTGTTTGGGCAACTCAGAGAGACCTTGTCTCAAAATTTTTAAAATATGGTAAAAAAGGTCTGGCAGGTAGAGCAGCAGCACAGCACCTGTGGGTTTGGCCTCCTGCACCACCAAAGCGAAGCACCAGATGAGGTCAGACCACTGGACTTCACTAGGAGGGTCACAGGACATCTGCAGCAGAGGATGGAGGTGACCCCCCGCCAGGCCCACACTACACAAGCAGCAGCCTGCTCTGGGAGAGGTTATACAGCTGTCCTCAGCAGTGTTCGCTCCCAATGCTGAAATAGTGGTGCTACCAATTTTCCCTTCACCTGTAACCAGATCCATTCTGGTAAATGCGTTCCTGAACGACTACGCAGCCCTGAAGAGTGAGGCTGGCTGCAACACGAGGCGAGGCCTCCCACAAACCAGAGATATGAGCACATGTTGATTCAAGCTCAGAACAGGGTCCAGCGATCTGCTCTGAAAGAAGGGCAGCTGGGGGATGGAGCGAGGGGTTTAGGCTGAGGATCTACGGGGGCTGCAGATGTTCCTGTGCAAGGACCCTCGGGCAGGAAGCAATTAACAGGAAAGGACGAGGCTTGGCCGCCTGCCCTCGGGCGCTGTGCTCTGCAGGGAGCGCCGACTCAGCCTTCGTGGCTGGTGCCTGGGAAGGTTGCGCCCCCGGGCAGGGCTGGAGCAGCGGGTGCACAACCCCAGGGCAGGCCCAGGGTCGCCACTCCCCCTCCCCCGCGCCGCGCCGGATCCCCGCGTCCCCCAGGCCAGGCTCCCTCAGGGTCAAGACTGCTCCAATCCGGTCGCGCCCGCCGCCCTCCACCCACCCGGCCCCCACCCCGAGCCCCGGCCGGCCGGCCTGCGAGTCCCCGCTCACCGGTGGAAAGTGAGCTGCTTCCTGCGGCTGCTGTAACGGTTGCAGCACTGCCGAGCCGCGCACGACTTCGGCATCACGGAGCCGGGCCTGCCCCTAACAAAGATGGCGGCCAGGCCTCCGGGGCGGGGCCTGCCCAGTCGGAGGCCCACCACCCCCTGCCGCGGCGGCCCTCGCCGCCGGGTCCGAGAGTCCCGGCCCCAGCTCCCGCAGGAGGGACTCCGCGCTCCACCCCTTCACCTGGGTCGGTCTGTCGCGGGAGCCCTCCGCTTCCTGCTGTGTAGCCCCAGCTAACACCCGCGTCCGGCGCCGGCAGGCGGTGCGGGGGGTCCCTTGACGTCACTGGAGGGAGTCCCGGCCGCGCCGCGGAGGGACCCAGGGAACAGTAAGGCCAGCCTGGGCGGAGACGCCCAGTTCGGAGGTGTCCCGGCATCTGGCATCCGGGACCCCGAGACCAAAGGAGGGTGAGGCCCAGCTCCCCAGCTCCGAGGATGCAGCCGCCCCGTGCCGCGGCGAGGCAAGCCCTCCCCTCTCCGGGCTCCCGCTAGCCCCGTGAGCCGCTGCGCCCGCGGCTGCCCCAGCGTTAGCTCGCCAGACTCCGGACCGGCCTGGGAAAAGGACGGCACCGCACACACCGGAGCCCACACCGACCTTCAAAGTAGCAATATCTTTATTTACAAAATATACAGTTTCACAGAAACAGCTTGCTTTATACACATAAACTTTGTAATTACACAGAACCATGTAAACGGTGGCGAGTGTGTGGCCCGGCTGAAGCCAAGGACAAGGGTGACAGCTCCTTCAGGGGTGACATGCCTCCCCCCCATCAGCACGGAGCTCCTGGACTCTGGGTCACACCTAATTTGCATAAAGAGGCTGTGGGCTGCAGCCCAGGTCAACCACCCCAAAACCAAGGTGCCTGGCAAACCAGACACTCCCAGGGACAGATCTGTGCAGAGGACAAAACCCAAATGGGACAGAGGCTGAGATGAGTACTGAACGCCTTCTGGAGCGTGTCGGATCACCAGGGGTTCCTGGTGCCACTCTAAGATCACGCAGACTCCTAAATGCACTTAAAATCTCCTGGAGTTTTAAAAAGGAAGAAACACACTTTGAAACTTTGGTTTTTCTTAGGGCGCAGACTGGGGGGCATCATCATGGGCAGGTCTTTGGCAAACTCCTCCCAAGCTGCCCTGATGTTTGCCCCAAGCAGAGGCAGGCAACAGTCCAGGGACAGCTGAGTTCTCTACAGCAGAATTCTCCCTCAGGATCTTAATTCAGTCTCAGAGCCATTTCTCTCACTTTCACACCTTAACAGGATTTTTAAAAGCTAAGAGAGGTAAAACTGGACAAACGTGCAAGATACCAGGACAAGAAATGAGCTCCGATGAGGCAGACTGCAGCTCAGCCCGTGGTGCTGCCAAGTGGAGAGAACCCCTGGTGCCTGTACACAGCCGTGCCAGGTGGTGGGCAGACCCCACAGAGCTGCAAATAAGCAAGCCAGCAGGACCTGGGTGCACTTCCCTTTCCACCTCTCCCATCACGGTGCTATGCACACACACACATTCCCTTCTGAAACAGGTTGGGAACAAGTATGTGAACTGCTGAGGAGCACTGCCAATCTGGGGGCACACTGGCCCCTCCCCTCCGCCTCCCCCGACCCACCGTGTTCCTGGGGACACTGCTGGGCAAGTGAGGAGCCCAAGTTCCCCGCAGCTGGCCTTAGAGCCTCCCGAGTACCCCAATACTCACTCAGCAATGCTCACCCAGAGCAGGTCTGGAATCCTAACCCACCATGATGCAGCAGCCAGCCCAGGCATGTACTCTTACCCAGCTACCAGTGTCCTGGAACTCCCTCTCTTCCTGTGCTGCCCAACAAGCAAGAGAAGAGGCCAGCACTGAGCGCTGTCCTCTCCCAACACTTCACCTTGGCCCCTGGGACAGAGGGGAACCCAGCAAGAGACTGGCCAATACTAGTGGGTGTGTCGTGCAAAAAGACAGGTTTGTGTATCGTGCAGAGCCAGAAACATGAACATCGGCCACCTCAACACCCAACCAACCCCTTTCCCCAGAGAGGTGGCCACACACTCTCCCTTTCAGCGAACAGGGAAAACAACGAATCACCAACTCACCCGCCACCCCCAACTCCACAGCAGCTCCCAAGACCCACAGGCAGCCAGGCAGGCAGAACGTGGACCACAAAGGGCAGGCTGGCTTGGACAGCTGCTGCACAGACACTTAGGTGAGACTGACACACAGAAGAACAGACATATATGGCTGTTTGTCCTCAGGCCAAAGAGACCGAGCAGCCTCTCTTCCCCAGAGCCGCGGAAACAGAAGTAACAGCTAGCACTGGTTCCAAACAGTGGGATTTGCAAACAACAACAGTACAGCTTCACAGGACCACATACCCTCGCTTTCAGCTGAACCAAGCCAACGTGCCCAGGTGTTTGGTCCACGGCTGCCGCCACCAGTAACACAGCTCCGGCAGTAGCCTGGGCTGACAAAGCCCTAACGCTGGCTGGCTATGTACAGTTTCTACCTGGGACAGCCTGTCCTTTGCTTAGGCACCTGAATGAGAGGATCTGCCCGCGCCGAGCTAAGAGTCCTGTGCTCAACTGAGGGAGGGCCACAAAGCTCTGTCCCTGCCGCTCCCTTGCCCTGAGTCCCTGCCAGCTGTGGTCAGTCTAGGAACAGCTTCCGGGAGCCCATTCGGGAGCGGTTGGAGCGGCGGATGTCAAACTTGGAGTCCCGGCACTTTTGGCAGACAAACACTTCCGGAACGTTGGACTTGCGGATCTTCGCACAGGACAGGTGAATCCAGGTGTGGCACTCATTACACTCTATCATGGGGCGACCTGCAAATGGCTTCATGCAGAAGCAGGTAACTAGATCCCAGGAGTCGTCATCTACAGGAAAGGAAAACATGTGAGGAGGTGAAGCCAGGTGCGGTGTCGCACACCTGTCCTGTAAATCCAGCACTCTTGGAGGCGAACCCAGGGTGGGCAACTCACAAAACTCAGGAAGTCCGTTCACTCATCCCAGGGCCAGTGCCACAAAGGGGCTGCAATGTGAGGTGGTGGGGGCAGGTGCCCCACCTCCAGCCACTTGGGAGCACCCTCACTCTGACATCCTCACATCGTGGCGATGACCCCCCTCTAACACACCCCTCACACCCACTGCCTGCACCTCTGCCTGTGCAGGACACCAACGACCCTCTTCTGCCCCCAGCCAGTGGTAACTCTGTTCCGCCGGGACTACTAACCTGAATCCACCATGATGTCCTCGTCGTTGCCGGTACTGTCCTCATCTCGGAACACCACCTGCTTTCCCTGCCGGACAATAGTCCGTTTGCCTTCAGTTTTTATCTCTTTGACCTGATCGGGTGACACAGTGGTGGCACAAGAGCCGCTTGAGGGAGTGTCGGAGTCCCAGCCCGAGCAGGGGTCGCTGGGGGCCTGGGGCAGATCCTGCAGGGCAGGGCTTCTGGGGGTCTCAGCATACGGATCTCCAGGCTCCAGCTTCAGCAAGTCCCCCCTGTAGGACTCCTTCACTGGGACATCGCTGTCTCTTCGCTTCCTCTTCTTCTTCTTCTTCAGCTTGTCTGTCTTCTTTCTGTCTAGTAGGAAGTTGCTGGGCTTTGCCCGCTGGAGGAGGGTGGGCTGCAGATGGCTAAAGCAGCGATCAGGCACTGACAGTGGCACAGAGGATGCAATGTCAGTGAAACTGGCATCCCAACCATCACTATCGATAGTGCCAGCGGTGCTATTGGCAGGGCTGGGGCTGCTCCTCAGAGGAAGCTCCTGAAAGGACAAGTTCTGGTTACTCTGGCCAGGCCGTGACAAGAATCAGCCCAGCACAGCTGGCCCATTCCACACCTCACCCCACCCCACCAGAGCCAGACTCCAGCAACACACTGGGCTGCACAGCAGCAACCACACTGAGAACCAAGAATTTTAGGCCACATAGGAGCAGAGGAGCCAGGACCCAGCTGCACTCAGTCAACACCAGGAAAGGGGTGAGGAGTAGGTACATTGGCAGAACACCTTCCTGGCATGCAAGAAGCCCTAGGTTCCATCCCCAACTCCCGCATGTGAAAAATAATACTCTAGCTAGGCATGGTGGCACATCTGTGTCATCCTAGCACGCCTAAGGCTGAAGCAGAGGCAGGAAAACTGCTGCAAATTCAAGCCTGGCCTGGGCTACACAGCAAGCCCTGTCTCAAATCACCAAAAATACAAAACAAAAAGAACCAGGTAGTTGGGCCTGGTGGTGCACACCATTTAATCCCAACACTCAGGAGGCAGACGCAAGAGTTCAAGGCCAGCTTGGGCTACCTAGTGTGTTTAAGACCAGCCTGAAATACAAAGTGAGACTCTCTCTCAAAAATAAAACAAAAAAAAGAAAGAGAAAAAAAAAAAGCCATGCAAGGACTACCATAGATAACCTTTTGTAACCTTTTTTCCCCCTCACTGTAAAGTTTCTCCCCTTTCCTCTGTCCTCCCTAAAGATATGTTTTGTTTTGTTTTAAGACAGTCTTGCCATGTAGTTCAGGCTGAACTTGAGACTTGAGCTCTCTCTGTAGTTCAGGCTGGCCTCAAATCCACAGCAATTCTCCTGCCTCAGCTTCACAAGTGCTGGGATTACAGGCATGAGCTACCACACCTGGCTTAAAGATAAACTTTTTTGACTGAATGAAGTTAAGAATTTACTATTAAAAAAGGTTTTACTTAAATAGACAGACAGATAAACAGACAGACCCTGGAGCTATCCCAAAATACTGCAAAATCAAAGTAGGTAATTAGTCTTCCAAAGCAGGACTCTGGTTCTTTGGGTCAATCAAGCATGTTATTCGCAAACAGTAGCAACATCCTACGTGGCACACAGCACGCATTATCTACTTACATGGCAAATACAAAGAATAAACCATTGCCATGATTTTGTTTTCTAGAAGTACTGAATTCTACATGTAGCTCAGTATGACAGGAATGAGTCCTCTGAAGTTTGAGCCCCACAGCAGCTCTAACCTAGTCCTAACCATATCTTAGAAAAAAAAACAACTCGCCGGACGTGGTGGCTCACGCCTGTCATCCCAGCACTCGGGAGGCAGAGACAGGAGGATTGCTGAGTTCGCGGCGGCTTGCCTGGGCACCATAGTGAGCTCAGGGCCAGCCTGAACTACAAAGCGAGACCCTGTCTCAAAAAGCAAAAAAAAACAACTCTTCACTCACATGAGAGGGTATACAGCCCTGACAACTAACTTAGTAATGGGGTGCTCTCAATCACCAGGAGCCTTCAAACCCAGGACAAGGTGGATCGCTGTCTGTTGTTTGGTTTGGGGTTTTGTTTTGTTGAGACAAGGTCTCACTCTGTAATTCAGACTGTCCCCAGCTGGCCTTGAACTCGAGGAAATCCTCCTGCCTCTGCCTCCTCAGTGCTGGGATTACAGGCGTGAGCCACCATGCCCAACACTGTGGTATGGGGTACTGGGGATAACTTAAAGAGCCTGAACCACTGAGCTAAATCCCCAGGGCGGCTCCATTTTATGCCTCAGATGTTCTCACCTTTAAATTGGGATTTAAAAAATAGCAGTTGGGTTGGGAATATAGCTCAGTGGTGCCCCTGCCCACATGGCAAGTGCAAGGTCCTGAGTTCAATCCCCCATTCCAGAAAAAAAAGAAAAAATTGAAGCTGCCAAGTGTGGTGGCACAAGCTGGTGCTTGCTCTGAACCCTCTGAAGTCTGAGGCCAGGTGGGCTACAAAGAGAGTTGAAGGCTAGCCTGAACTGCACAGCAAAAGTCTGTCTCAGAAAGAGAGTTCAACCCCTAGCACCATCACACACACAAAAAAAAATTAATCTACAGAAAGCAAAAAAAAAAGAAACTCCACACAGGAGCTATTTCCTATAGAACCAGTGTCTGACCACAGCACTCATCCAGTAAACGCTGGCCATGGCTAACAAGTGGACACCAAGCATATCATTTGTAAATAAATCTCTGAAAGTCTGTTACACTGTTCTACACAAGCCAGCACTTTCCCTCAGAGCCCAGGCTGCTGCAATACCCCAGGACCAGATTCCAATCAGAAATCGCCCCAGGTCACCACCAGCCCTACACCAGCATTACCTCCTTCGGGTATGGGATGTAGCCCGCATAGGCCAAGACGAAGGTGCAGAACTTGTTGAAGTCCTCCACAGTCCTGCGCCTCTTGCAGCTGGGAGAGTACTCCTGAGGAGAAAGGGGAGTCAGTGGGGGGGGGGGCTCCCGCCTGGGAAGGCAGACAGCACAGGAGCTGAGCTTTTACCGCCAGCCACTCCAAGCCCAGGCTGCTGGGTTTACAGCCTAGAAATACGATAATCAAAGTTTGGGTCAAAAAATAACAGTTTTTAGAAAGCTGTAATATGAGGTATTAGGATTTTGTGCCAAGAACTCTGGAACACTGGCAAGGAGATAGAGGGCATTTTCTGACCTTATCTGCTGTCCCCTGCACACCCATCAGGATTCTCTATGTTTTTTGCCAGATTTTCCACTTGGAGATTACCCTCAGTTGAAGTTGTAATTAAAGTATTTTAACTTAAGAAAAAAAAATCCATGCTTATGAATCCTAGCTCTCTAGATCTGCCTGCTGCCCAGCGTGCACCCAGGGGAACCTCTCTTCTTCCTGAGAGTCGGGGTCCTAAGCCCAGAAAGAACAGAAAAGTTCCTGCCGCCTTGGCTGCACGTTTCAGATGCAAGCCGGGGTTCTCTTGCCATTTAAAGTGGGAACAACCGCCAAGGAAAGGGGTTTTTCTCTCCGAAGGAGGAGCCTTCGGTGCCTTCAAGCCGCGGCCTGCTCCACCTCCCCAGCCCCTGCCTTTTTTTGCGGTTTTCCCTCAGCACCTTATCGCCCCCCCCTCACTGGGGCTCCCCCTATATACAGCCCAGGCCGACCAAAGAAAAGGGGAAAACGGCTTCGTGGTCCTCAGAGGAAGGTCGGTGCCTGCAGCGTGTCGCGGACAAGAGCCTCCAAATTTTCCTCCCCAAACGCCACATTTTTCTAAAACACTCTCAACTTGCTACCAACCGGCCACCTCTCCGCGCAAG
>PVIC010027614.1:0-23736 GCA_004025085.1 Thryonomys swinderianus
AAAAACTAGAACTTACGGATGTGAATTGTCTTGTGACTTGTTACCCCTTCCCACCATAACGATTTGTTTGATACTTACTGTTTTTGGTATTTTTTTCCTACCTCCAGAATCAGTTAATAATGAGTACTAAAATAGGACTGTACAATATTAACTCTAAGCACACTGTGAAACATCTAAGGATGTTTATTGTCATCACCAGATCAATAATTTAAAAATGAAACACAAAGTGTTATAGCCAAAAGTCTAGTAAGTTAAAACAAAATTTAAAAATACATTCAAGGGGCTGGAGGGTTAGCTCAGTGGTTCTGGCACCTGTGTCACAAGCGCAAGGTCCTGAGTTCAATCCCCAGTAACCACATACAATGCTGGGTGTGGAGACTCACGCCCACCAGCAATCAATGCCACATGCCACAGTGCCAGGCGTGGTGGCTCACGCCTGTGGTCCTAGCACTCAGGAGGCAGAGATAGGAGGATTGCTGAGTTCCAGGCTTGCCTGGGCTACATAGTGAGCTCAGAGCCAGCCTGAACTACAAAGTGAGAACTGTCTCAAAAACAAAACAAAACAAAACATTCAAGCAATCCAAAGAAGGCAAGAAAGAATGAGTAGAGGAATTAAAAAATAAGGAGTATGAAAAAATACAATCCTGATATAACCATATTAATAATTACATTAAATTTTAATGAAAAAATATTCCAATTAAAGGTTAGACCTCATCATAAATGATATTTTTAAATGCAAGACCCAGTTACATACTCACCAGAAGATATTAACTTTAAATATAGTCAATTAGCAAGGTAAACACAATAACAACAAAAAATAGAGCTTCAAGGTAAATGAAACACAAGTTGATGAAATAAAAGAAACAGAAAACATGACAGTTGTAATAGGATATTTGAATATTCCTTCTCTGCAATTGACACAACACAGGACAAGAAATCCAGTAAAACCACACAGGGTCTCAGCAACTATATCAACACCTTAATTTAATTGGCATTTATAGTTTTATTAGTAAATAAAACACCCATTTGTAAACAACCCATGGGGAAAGAAGAAATTTTGCAGACATTATGAAATATTTGAACTTTAATCATAGGGAAAATATGACAGAAATTATAGGATGTAATTAAAACTACTTGTGAGGAATTTTATGACCTTGAATACTAACTTTAAAAAAAGAAGAAATGTCTAACTAAAGTCAATGACTTCAACTTAACATGTACTCATGTTTAACACTTTCAACAATCTAGCAAAGAACTTTTTCAGTATGATAGAGGAATCTTTAATAACAGAAGATTGAACACTACAATTTTCCTTGCAAATTTAGAAACAAGCCAAGGGTGTCCACTCTCACCACATTCTGCTCCACAATGTACAGGTTGTCCTCACCATTGCACTAAGGCAAGAAAAAGAAATAAAACTGTTATAGATCTGGAAGAAAGGGCGGAAAGTATCTATGTGTAAATGACATGATTTCTTTACATAGAAAATTCTGAAGAATCTATAAAAGTATTCATAGAACCATGTGTTTAGGTCAGATAGACTTAGTAAGGTCACATGTTAAAAGGTGAATATACAAGAATCCATTTTATATTTTATAGATATGCAGCAAACATCTAAAAAGTGAAATTAAAAACTTCTTTACAAAAGTAATAAAAATATTTATGCATTTAACAATAGATGTGCAAGTTCTGTACACTGAAAACTACAGAATATTGCTGGGAGAAATTAAAGAAGATTAATGGTTTAGAAGATTCTAGGATGTCAAGATAACAGTTCTCTGCAAATATATTTGTAGATTCATCATGGAATTTCAGTGAGTGTTTCTGCAAAAATTAACAAGTCTATTATAAAATGTATATGGAAATACAATCATCTATGATTGCCAAGCTTTTTTTATAAAGCAAATTTTATAAGGCAGTTGTCCTCTATTACTCAGTTTCATGGATGACTGTAAAACTTTTATAATCAATACAGTATAGTATTGACCAAAGGATATATAAATTACCAGAACAAAATATAGTTCAGAAATAAACTCACAAACATATTGGTCACTGATCTACAATAAAGCAGAAGAATAATCAAATGGATAGAGGATGGTCTTTTCAGTAAACAGTGCTGAAACAATTACATAAGCATATGCAAAAAGATGGAGGAGGGAGAGCAGACTTCATTTGTGTCTTGGTTGCTTTTCTTGTTGCTGAGACAAAGTGCCCAACACCCAAAGTTAAAGGAGGAAAAGTTATTTTGGCTCACAGTTTGGAGAGGATTCCATCTACAATTAGCTGACTTCAAGACAAGGTAAGATGGAAGAGGTACATCACAGAGGAGAAACAGTTCATGGCAGGCAGGAGGCAGCAAGTGACAAGCTATAAGCAACAAGCAGCAACTCATTCATTCTGCATCTCTTATACCTTATCCAGGGTATCTACCCTTAGGGCAGGTAGCACTCACACCCAGGGTGGGGCAGCCTTAATTCTAGCATCACAATGTGAATAAATCCCACTTTACATCCTTGATCTCAGCATCATACACACTAGATCTAGCCACCTATGATGGCATAGGGCTTTGTGAGGACATCTAGACACATGCCATAATATTTTGGAAAAAGAAGGGGGGGGGAGGGAGGAAGGGAGGAAGAAAAGGAAAGAAGAGGAAAAGGAAACTCTACTTCCCTTACCTTGTAATATATTCAGAACTAAACACAGATCATTGATCTACATATGAAACCTTAGAGTATACAATATCTAGCAGGAAGCATTGGAGAATTTTTATGAGCTTGGCAAAGATTTCTTAGACAACATCAAAACACAAGCCAAGAGGAAAAAAACTGGACTTTACACAACTTAAATGAAAAGAAAAATACCACTTTATTAATAGCTTTAAAATTGAAGCTCACACAAGGTCACATAGCCTAGAAATGAACTCAGGGAAGTTTGGCTCTGGAAGCTATAGTTTTATGCATAGTATTCAAGAACAATTCTAATTGCAAGACACCACTCAGGGAGCAGAGCCTTCTCAGTACAGCTGCTCCTCTCTCTGGACTGAGGAGCCCAGGACGCCTGCACTCCACCCCACCCCCAACCCTGCCTGAGCACTTGAGCTTCTGCAAGCTGAAGGAGCTTTCAACAAACTCAGTGATGCTTCATCGCCAAAGAAAAATGTTATGACGGAGGTTACGACTAAGCTGTCTTCCCCACAGATTGGATCGCTCAATCTTGATGACTTGCTATTGCTGAAAGCAAGGGCTGTCCGTGTGCATGGCGTCCTCCAGGGACTGGGCTCCAGGAGTTAGGGCTGTATAGAGAAGGACGCCAGGGTGAGGAGGCTGGTCCCACTTCATGGGACCTGCCTCTACTGCCTTCTTCCCTCTAGTGCTGAACTCAGGAAGCGGGACAAGAAAGACATTGCTTAGAGATGGTATTTTTCTCAATAGAGATTCATTTGTTTTTCCAAACTGAAGACCTGAGACCACTAGATTATCTTCTCTGTGTTCTTCAAGCAGCACATACGAATCTCTCTATACTTCAGGGTCTGCCTCAGCAGGTCTGGGTTGGGGGCTGAGACTCCACATGTTCAACAAGTCTCCCAGTAACTGTGAGGCTGACCGTGGACCCCACTGTGACTGGTGAGGCTGGAGAATGTAAACCCTAGATGCCCTTTCTCTTTCTTTTCGACCAAGAGAGAGCTCAGCAAGAACAATGCCTCTCGATCATTTGCTTCCTGGGAAGAAAAGCTTTAGCTCATCTCAATTTAAAACAAATTTCATTTATTTTAAAAATATCAATTAAGAATATTCTGCATTTATGGAAAAGTTACCAGGCCAGCTGGGAGGATTGTGAGTGCCAGGTCAAGCTCATTGTTTGGTACTGGCTACAGTATGAATGTTTCTGTCTCCTCAAAATGCATTTGTTGAAATCTCCAACGTGATGGTTTTAGGATGAGACAGTGAGCGGGTGAGGCAGCATGCAGGGTCACACTGATACAGTTAGAATTTCCAGTTTGGACCTCAGCCCTTCTGTAAGGCTCTGTAGCTCTTGACCATCAGATAGCCTCTGGCTACTTGACCATTACCATAGGCCCAGATGGCCCCCAGGAAGCCCAGGGATGCTCAGCCCAGACAAAGACTTGAATCTCCATCCTGGTTGTCACTTATACGTTGTCATCTGGTGAAGTAAGTCATCTTGTCCTCTGTGCTAGTGCACATTCTGGTAGCCACATAGCTACAAAGAAGGGCGACCGTCTGAGGGTGCTGTGGGTCTCATTTCCCCCACAAAAGTTTCCCACTCAGTCATATGCAGGTGACCAAGATGATCGGATCCAGTCAGGGTTCAATAACAGCATCCAAACTATACCTGGAACCCTTACTCCTACCTAATCTTAATGGTTAAGATTCTTTCTCCAGATTCCTCATGGTCTACATGAATTGGCACAAACAGATGTGAGGAAATTGTAATCTAACTCCACATAAACCTGGTATGCATGCAGCCAGTCCTAACTCAGTACTGAAGTGCAGTACCATAAAAATGATGGGTAAGTTGAAACCAGGCAAAGGGATCTTAATAATCAAGGGGAGGGGGTTACAATCACTCTGTGACCTTTAAACATCTTTATTAAAACATTAAAAGCACTTACTGTTTGTTATAATTGCATAGGGAGATGAAAAAATTAGCAAAAATAGTATTTATTATACCATAATTTAAAACATTGGAATTGATACGACATTGTTTTATTTCTGCATATAAAGCTAACAAAAGTAGTTACAGTAGTCCTCGCCTACTTCCTCTCGCTGGAGAGCTTGTGATATAGGTAGGACAAACAATTTTCTTTGCACTGGGTGAACAGCCATACATTCAGTCTGGATAAGCTTTTGATATTTTGCTGTTTTCTCTTGTGATGGTATCAAATATCTATAAAAGACTGAAGGTGAAGTTTTCTGCAGGCATCACTTGAGATCTGGGTACAAACTGCACTCCTGCCTGGGCCAGTAGCTTCACCAGTAGCTTGATATCAGGTCAATTCCAAAAATACAAAAACAGCCTTTACAAGTTTCTTCTTCAGTGTCTTATGACCATCATTTTCTTTCAATGTGACAGTTAATCTCAGTGCTTTGAGTTTCAACTAGCCAGACTAGTTAGAACTGTAAAGTACTAGTCTTTGATTCAAACTAGAAGCAAACACTTCATTTCAACCGCATGTAGCCTTCTGTTTCTAGCGAGTTCAACTAAGAAAGTGTTGATGTGACTTTACCTTGGTTTTTGTGCTCACTGGATTTTTCCAATGTGCTTGGCCACAGCTTCCGGTAGGTCGATCTTTGTTCTGATGTTACCATTTTCAAGTCTTCGAATAACGCCCAGTTTCACTGGCTATGGTTCTGTTGCACTTTTATTTTTGTTATCTTAATCTCCATGGATTATCCATTTCTATAAAATCTCACGTAGGGTTACCTGGGGACAAGGCAGCAACAAAACTCCCCACTTTGCTCACTGAGCATAAGCAGAGCAATGATGTTTAGTGACAAAAGAAGTGACCTGATTAGTCATGTCTTGACATAGATCTGACCTCCATGTGGTACAATAATACTGTGTCTCAGTTTACAAACACTTCTGTTCGTGATCAATTTGATTCACAAACCGAAGCACTTGGCAAAACTTTGCTCCCATTCCCAAACTCCGTCCTCAGGTGAAAACACAACAATGGCCATCTTCTCTATAGGAACATGAATGCAGCCATCTTCCCGGAGTCATGTAATGAATTAAGTTAGTGAACCAAGAGTTAAGTTCATAATTTGTGGATGACAGTGAGATATACGGTGCGTAACATTAATGAAACAGTCTTTGCTTTCTAGGTCACTACAGGTCCCAACAACCTGCAATTATATACTTCGGTGATTGAAATTTGAAGCAGGTTTTTGGAGAGTGCTGGCATTTAACTAACCAGTAACGGTGCACATCAGTACTATGCAAAGCAAAACCTGCTTTGTTAAGGTTGCTTACCAAATAGCTGGGAGCACGTTCACAGCACACCTTCGCCCTCCTTCTGGGTAAGTGGGTTCCGTGTGACCAGCCTGGCCAGTAGATCCTGAGCAGTTCAATACCCAATGAGAACATCTGTGGCGGCTTCCCTATTACCTGGGTCCCTAGGCGATGACCAGAGGCTCTTCAGAGATAGAGGAACTTGCAGCATAAGCAAGAAATAACCCTTTGTTTTAATCCCCTGAGATCTTGGGCTGTTTGTTTCTGAAGCATGACAGCTCATTCTGATTGACTTGAACTATACTTAGGGGAAAATCTGAAAAAGCAGATAGGGAGTTAGCAGAATTCAGAACCCAAAAATGATAGCTTGTCATCAAAAAGGCTCCAAAGCAGGGATTGTGGGGCACAGAAAAAGAATCAAGAGCAATGCACTTAAAATGAACACAAACTCTTTGTATGGTTAAAAGTAAAAGCCCAAGTAAAGAAAACAGATAGTGCAATAAATTATTAAAGGGAAACTCTTCCAAACTCTAGCTAAGTCAAGAAATAGAGCCCAACCATCACCCAGAAGGCCCAGAATGCCCTGTCCCAGCAGACACCCCCCCACCTCCACTATCCTTGAGGAGAGTATTCTTCTTCCTTTCTTAGGAACATTAGCAATGCACATGTACATCTCTCAGCGTCGAGGTCTAGTTTACTCTTGAAATGTTTTTGTCTCTCTTATTGTACAGACTCTCCGCATACACAGTTGACCCTTTCTCTTATTTTTTTATTGAGTAATTTGTAGAGTTTCCCCCTGTAGATCTTGTATTCGCATCCCCATGTTTTGTCAATGTGTTCTTTTAACCAACCCTTATATCTTGTAAATTGCTAATTTGATCTATCATCTTGATCCATTTGGGATTCGATTACTTTTAGCAAGATAACTTCATGAGGGCCGGAGGGCTAGCTCAGTGGTTCCAGCGCCAGTGGTTCCGGCGCCTGCCTCACAAGCGCAAGGCCCTGAGTTCAATCCCCAGTAACCACATACAATGCTGGGTGTGGAGACTCACGCCCACCAGCAATCAGTACCACATACCACAATGCTGGGCGTGGTGGCTCATGCCTGTAATCCTTGCACTCGGGAGGCAGAGGCAGGAGGATTGTTGAGTTCCAGGCTTGCCTGGGCTACATAGTGAGCTCAGGGCCAGCCTGAACTACAAAGCGAGACCCTGTCTCCAAAAAAAAAAAAAAAAGATAACTTCATGAGTGGTGATGTGTTTATTCACCCAAGGGTATTTAACCATTTACAAAATATACAGTATTATGAACAACCACCAATGTTCAATTCCAAGATTCTGTGTATTCATTTCCTTGAGGTTTCAGGACAAGGAAATTCTATTTTAAAATATCTCCTATTCTACTATTTGATTCCAAGTAGTACAGTTCAGACTAGAAAACTAGGGCAAATTGATAGGTAAATTCTTGATGTCCACTCCCACCATCTTCCAGCCAGGGCTCAAAACTGTCACATCCAGGTAAGTTGCTAAGGTCTCAATTTGGCAAAACTGTTGTCAAGGCCAACATGACTTCCGCTGGCCCAGCCTTCTCTCACTAGGGTCCTCTGACCCCCGGAGAGGT
Organism: Thryonomys swinderianus; assembly: GCA_004025085.1. Lineage (NCBI taxonomy): Eukaryota > Metazoa > Chordata > Mammalia > Rodentia > Thryonomyidae > Thryonomys > Thryonomys swinderianus. The sequence goes on from PVIC010027614.1 coordinate 7,594, forward strand.
CACCCAGGCCCTGTGCATGCTCAAGGTCCTTTCCCGCCTCACTACCTCGTCAGAATCCACCCTCATTTCTTCCCGCCTTTAAGATATCAAGCCTACAGCTCCTCTCATTCTCTCACTCCATCCTCTCAGGGTGAAAGCAAGTCTCAAGCCCAGACGCACCCCAGCCCAGGTGTATTTGGTTTTGTCCAGCATGGGGTGCTTTGGCTTGTTATTTTGGCTTGTTTCTAAACTGAGGGAGACCACATCAAGCAGGGGGCATATTCTCTTTAGTTCACTCAGAGCCTGCAACCCCTTGTGTATTATATCCGCCCAGTGTTCTGCGTCCCTTTTGCCCTTGCCACCTCGGTGTTCCCACAGAGGTAGGTAGGGGTCATTAGCCCTTGTACGAGGACATGAACAGGAAATGGAGGATGCTGTGAAGGGCCTGTGGAAGGCACGGACAGGTGGAAGACAGATATCAAGTGCTCTGGCAAGGAGATCACAGGGCTAGAGTGGAGTCCCCAGTGCGAAGGACCTACCCCAGGGCCTTGCTCGTCAGCCTGGCACGAGCCAAAACCCACATGCCTTTTTCTCCCATTCACAGAGACAGCTCAAGGAAGCATGACAAAATGAGGCCTAAGATAATATTTGGGGAGAAAGTTTATTTTTTTATGGTCTGTTTGCATTACACCATCAGGCAAAGAGAGGCAGAGAAAGACTTGTCCCAAATGGCTGGGTGGAAGAAGCCCAAGTCCAATGTCAATAGTTAGAAATACAAGTGTTTGGTTTCAATAGCTTCTTAAAAAACATTTCTTCTTTCCTTTTCCTGAGGAAATCCAAGAAAAGGGAGCACAGGGGCTGAAGGGGAGATAGGGAGGGAGGTGGGGGCCAGTCCGGCCGACAAGGAGATCTGTCTGGAGGAACTGTGTCTTCAGCCGGCCCAGGAAGTTGGCACACCTGCCCAGGAGGTTGGCACACCTGCCCATGAGGCACAACAGCTGGAGTCACCCTGGTTCCAGTAACTATGCTAATTGTGGCCGAGTGAGCCAGAGTCAGCATTTGTCCATGAGCAAACTTGGTGACAAACTGAGTGAAAATGGATGAGTAGTCGAATCCAGGCCACCCTGGGGAAAATGACTTCTGCGTTCTCCTCTGGCCCCATTTGGTGACAGCAGTCCCCTTTTCCTCCCCTGCCACCATGCTGGTGTACCCCCAAACAGAGGGCATATTGTAGAGGTAGAACAGTGTGAGTTATGTTGTTGTTTTTTTTTGTATTTTTGTTGTTGTTGTTGCAGTACTAGGGATTAAACTCAGGGTCTTCACACTGTGCTATATCTCCAGGGCTTTTCTTATGTCTCTTTTAAGACAGGGTCTCACTAAATTGTCTGGGCTAAACTTGGACTTGCCATCTTTCTGCCTCAGCCTTCCGAAGTGCTGGCACTATAGGAATGCACCATCACACCTGGCTGAGGGCAGGCCATGCATGCTGGCCACAGTCATGTAGCCTGGATTTTCAGGTTCAAATCCCAGCTCTGGCACTTATTAATGAGTCACCCCGGGCAAATTTTTTGTGCCCTAGTATTTTATCTGGAAATGGAGCAACAATGTCTTATGGGCTATCAGGAAAATTCAATGTCCTTTCATTATATACCACTCCTTAACAATCTCACTGAATTTGTTCAACTATGTACTGTTGTCTTTATTGTGGTCTTTGTTGTTTTGTCCCGTGGGGTTGCATTGGCGGGAGTGTGAACAGGGACACAAGAATCAAAGCACCAATTCTTGGCTGAGGGGGAAGCTTCTTTATTGCTCATAGGGTTTTGGCTTTTACAGAGGATGGGAGGGAAAAAGGGAGCAAGTTGTGAGGGGATAGGTGGGCTTGTGGTGACATGGTCCGAAATGATTGGGTTAGATGTGTGATGGGGCTGTTTATGATTGGAAGCTATCCCTGTGTGTGTTGCTATAAGGACACTGGTGCTGGGCAATGATGTACACTACACAAATAAATGAAAATGCATGGATTTTTTTGTTTAGTTTAGTTTTTTCAGAACAGTTAGCACACTGTGCACTCAGACCTTCTCACCCACTCAGTATCTGCATTGTTTCATGGATACCACTTACTCTCATCAACACAACTTACTTCATCTAGTACCAATACTCAGATTGCAGTATGGGAAAAAAATCTTGTCATGTCACCTAATCTGTGAGCCACTTCCACATGCAAACTATTCCCGTGTCCTTCGCTTAGCAGTGAATCACATAGTGCCTTCCCGGGTGGCATTTCTATAAACTCTTACTGATACTGTAAGCTATTTTACCAATCCTATTTCTTTATGCCTTTCTTTCCTATAGACTGTAAACCTTTCCTGGGAAAGAGACAAGCACACATGTGGTCTTGCACCTTGCATATAAATTCTCATTATAAGCTCTTACTTAATCAAGAATTGAGTATTGCTTTTCTTATGTTGCACTGGTTGAATATCTAGCAGATGGGCAAGTGGAACCCACTCAGTCCTGAGCTCTAGGCAAGCCCAAAATGAGCCTTGTTCCAGTGAGTTTCCAGGCCGATACCGGTCAGTTCTCAGCCCAGAAGGGCTTGAATGCAAAGTCCTTTCAGCTTTCCACAACCCTCTTTACCAGATGGAAAGGTCCTTGGGAGTCAGACCCAGAGAAGAGGCTGAAAATGAAGTCAACACAGCTGATTTCTCATAATAACAGAGTCTTATTTTCAAAAAAAGGTTTGAAGGCACCAGCTGGAGAAGCAGCCTTAGAATGCTTTAAACCGAGCTTGATGGAGAATTCTGGTTGAAGCTCAGATGACCATAATGATGATTAAAAGCAAATGGAAAAGACCAGGTTCAGGAGGTTTCAATTGGGAACAGGACTTCATTAACTATTGGATTCCAGACCATGAGTGTTATCCTGTTGCAAAACATTTGTCTGCATTTTGTTCGTAGCTGGAGACTCCAAAAGACAGATTAAGCATGATGGGTTAATTGTCTGGTAGAGAGAATTTCAGAGTAGCCCAATGTTGAGGCTGTGGTTTAGGTCTATTAGGGTCTTTTAGGTAGATATACATTGACAATTGAGTACAAACAGCACAGCTAAGAAATGTTAAAAGTTTTGAGTTTCACCAGAAAGGAAGCTCTTATAAAGTTGGAGCCTATAAAGATTTGGTCTAAGGGAGTTCAGTTGCTGAAAATATAAAAAGAATGTAAATATTTTGAGTGAAAATAGCATGAAGATGCTTTGAATGATACAGCAAGACCCAACCCTGAGAAAGTGAAAGACATTACTTTAAGAAAAGAGGTACCTTAGATGAGAATCACCACCTAGGGCATTGGTTCCCTGGGATTTGGTTCACAGTACTTAGTGATCTAGGCACCCAGAGGACTCTGTAGGTACAATTCAAGGAAAGTTGATTTCTACTTGAGCTGGCAACAGACCTTGGCATCATTCATGTGGCACTAGTTTTATAGCCATGCAGAATGTGAGTTGTAAAGTCAATGTGGTTTCCATTCAAATTTCAGAAGAAGGTCTGGGAGGCCAAACAGTGTGCCCATGATAGGCTAGTGCATGAAGCTGTGAGTGAGAAGTCCAAACTGCAGTGGAGACCCCAGGGAATGTGGAATGTATGAGAATAGCCATAGGCATTAAGGAAAGCTGCCCCAGGGAGGGGCCATAGAGACGTGGGAGGCAGTGCCACAAGGACCAGGCCACTCAAGGCATTTGGAGTTCACATCTCACCACAACTTGCTCTGGATGCTAGACACAAAATTACTTGATTTAATGTTTGTACTGCTGGACTTCAGCCCCAACATTGGGCTACCTTGAAATTCCCTTCTATCCCTTCTTTTCTCTCTTGGAATGGGGATTATATCGTTGTATGTTGGTAGTGTGTAACTTCTTTTTGATATGTGGAAGATCTCACAGTTAAGATTTTGCCTTAACTCAGAGGAGACTTTAGACTTAGACTTTTGAAACTGCTAAAATTTTGTCAACTCTTAGAGATGGACTAAATGCATTTTGCCTAAAGAGATGTGCATGAATCTCTTGGGGCCTGAGCAGAATATTATGGTCGAGGTTAAAATTGGCCCCCAAAGGGGCCCTCATGTGCTTGGAAGATGAATGGATGAAGGGGGAATTATAGCTGACTTCTTGTTAGGAAGTTGGGCCTGGTTAGAAGAAGCAAGACACTGGGGGCCTCTCCCTTCCCAGGTCCTCCCTTGACTCTCTCCTTTCTGGTTACTATGATATGAACAGCTTTTCAAGCCCTTCCACCTTGACTTCCTACTTTCTGGAGCCAATCAATTATGGACTAAAAACATGGTCCCAAGTAAGCCTTTCTTGTTTTAAATGTCAAGTGTCAGGTATTTTGATCCAGCAATGAGGGAAGTGACTAAGACAGAACCTCAGGTGAACAAACAGAAACAGAACCTCTTCTTCCCCCATTTCATGCCTCAGTTTCCCCATTAAGATAGCTAGTATCTTGTAGGTTGTGAGATGAGTTAGGCAAAAACCTCTCTGAACAGGGCCTAGCACTCGGTAAATGCAGTATAAGGACTGGCTGCCATTACCTCCCATGCTCAAGAGTTCCCCAAAGCCCTCAAAACCACCACTAGAACTAACCAAAAGCCCAAGGTATGAACCCCTGGAGTTCATCTTGGAGAAAGCTGAATTCTGAGCAGATCTAGTGACCTTGTACGTCCTCACCCTGACTCTGGAAGGTGAGAATCGGTCTCCTATCCCCAGACCCAGCTCCAGCGGGCAACTGGGGATGCGCTGTTGACCTTGGACAGTGACACCCCACATTTGCACAGCACAGCCTGGGAGGCCGGATGTGGCCTCTTTTCCCAGCCAGACATGGCTCCATTACCATGGGTGCATTTCAGGCCTGCTCACTATTATCAGCTTCTCACTTTCCCCTGCTGGGTCCTTGCCTTCCTCCCCCAGCCCCACCGGTGTCTGTTTTCACACTGTCTGGCCTGCAGAGGTGAGCATCACCTGTTCCCGTGAAAACCTGCTCATGGCCCCTCGTCTCTGAAGTGGGGATCTGACTCTCTCCTCCACCCCCAAGTGATTTCAATGACACCAGGAGGTGAGGAAGGGGCTCCTCAGACTGTCCATTCTAGGCCTCCAGCAGCCTCAGGTCTCTGAGAAGTGCACCTTTTCCTGAGGACAACCAGGAAAGACAGAAGTAACTGACAGAGAAGGGAAAAGCAAAGATTTATGGTAAAATTACAGACAAGAGAGTTCTTATGTTTTCCTTTCAGTCTGCCCTCTGCTTCTTCACTCTGCTGCCTCCTGCCTGCTGCACCCAGCCCTGGGGTGGGCACCAGATAAGACCCCCACACCAGGTCATAGACTAACACCACGACTTCCTTGTGTTAGATTACGTCCTTAGAGGAGTGAAGGCGAATTCCATCTTCGAACAAACAATTCTTTCACCCAAGAACTCCGGAGAGCACCTTCCATGGGGAGGTGCCCATTTGGCAGCAGGGCCATCCTCCTGCTCTGGGTCTTTTGTCCCCACTGGCACCCTGGTGTTCTCACTGCCACCGGACTACCTTATCTGACTCATTCCCCTGCCCAGGTATGAGCTGCACCCCCCGCCCCGTCCCACTTTGCAGAGCTCAGACAGGCTGGAATTCTCTAAAAATAACCTCAGAGAGAATCGCAAAATGAACAAACAGAAACCCCTGAATATCAGACACGCTTAGTGTAGATGCCTAATCCTAAAACATCTAGTCTCGCCGCCACTACCAGCACCACTGCTATTGGAGGACCAGGCAGGTCCAGGCTCCGCCAGCCTGTTCCTCGTGCTTGCCAAAAAAGACCTCTCAGGTCAAGCTTTCTGACACTCCCTGCCCCACAGCAGGTAGAAACGGGTAAGAGAAAGGAAATATGTTGTACAGAGCACGCACAGCAGGCAACTGACATAGTGTCTGCATGAAGGCTGAAGGGAAGGAGGGCACCACAGTCCTCACAGGGAGCAGAGCCTGCACATAACCTGCCCCAGGAACTCGGTGTGACCTTAGCAGAGAAGGTCCCCACCGCAGAGAGGAGCCAATCTTTGAGCTGAAGCCAAAGTCTAGCGGTTGGGCACAGGGGCCTGGTACTACCTCAGCGTTCCACTCAGTCTCCCGGTCGATAAAAGGAGGAAGTTTGAGTAGATGATGTTCAAAGTTTCTTTCATCCCTAACGGTTTCTACTTTTGCAATTCTCCATCTCCCTGGCCACTAGTTCTCAGAGATTCAAGACTCTAGTCCACTGAGACAGCTCTCACTGCATGTGGTACATGAATAAAGCACAAACTCCAGCATAGTAACAGCAAGCCTTCCTGAGTCTGACCAGTCACTAGAAACCATCAATTCATTTCCTTCTTACGACAGCGTGAAGCCTGGTATCTCCACTCCACGGGTGACATGCAGAAATACAAAGCCACTGAGATGTGCACAGACATCCCCAGATGACCACAAAGGGGCCAGATGCTTTGTGGTTGCTCAGGCTGGGCTTTGAACTCAGAGGCCAAACGATCTTTTCACAAATGAGAAACTAGGACGTCCATAACAAACACAATAGCCCAAGCCAAATGTCTGCCAACAGACAAATACATAAGCAAACTGTAGTGCCAACCAGGTGAGGGGGGAGCACACCTGTAATCTCAGTACTCGGGAGGTGGAGGCTAGAGGATGGCCATGAGTTTGAGGCTAGCCTGAGCTACCTCATGAGTTCAAGGCCAGCTTGAGCTACACAGGAAGACCCTAAAACAAATACAGTCTATACATTCAATGGGATATTATTCTGCCTAAGAAAGGGATGACAATTCTGACATGTCCTATACCACAGATGACCTTTTATTTGTGTTTTGGGGTTTTTTGTTTGTTTGGTTGGTTTTTTGAGACAGGGACTCACTTTGTAGTTCAGGCTGGCCCTGAGCTCACTATGTAGCCCAGGCAAGCCTTGAACTCAGCAATCCTCCTGCTTCTGCTTCCTGAGTGCTGGGATTACAGGCGTGAGCCACCACAGCTGACTTTCGAAGATGCTATGTGAACTGAAATAAGCCAAACAAGAAAGGACAAATACTGTATGATTTCATTATATTAAACATCTAGAAGTGCCCGATTTGTCAAGACAGAAATAGGTTAGAAGTTACTAGGAACTGGAGGGGAGGGAATGGTGGACATTTTATTGCTTAATGGAGACAGAGTGTCTATTCAGGATAACACAGAAGTTGTAGAAATGCATAGTGGTGATAGCTGTACACTAGGAATGCACTTAATGCCACTGAATCATACACTTCCATAATTGTGTTACGTTAAAAATAAATGCTAAAAATATGTGTTACAGAATTCATAGAACCTACCAAATGACGCCAGGACCCTATTGCACCATGTGCTTTCTTTATCTCTCTATTCAGCCTGTAGGACCATTTTAGTGGGGCAGGCCACGCCAGCACTGTACTTGCTTCACAGCAAAGGAGCTGAGACTCCAAATCCACTCCCTAAGGACCCACAAGCACCCGGCGGCAGAGCTGATCCAGACGCCCAGTAGCTTCGAGACAGGACCAGAGCAGAGGCCACTGGGGAATGTGAGACTGCTCAGAACAAGCTGGGGCGAAGCTGGGCATGGGGCCACCTACATCCCTACCTGGCCCACCAGGTTTCACGAATTCCTTTTTTGCCTCGTCTCACATTTCTTGCTGCATTTTTTTATAGTTTCGTCCCTCTGTTTCTCATAGCACTGGCACCTTCCTGCCCAACTCTTCCACTGACGTCACCGCTCCTGCCCTGGATATCTCCTCTCCGTGCCAGCCTGTGGGATTTGGGGCTGGGGAGGCTCATTCACACCAAACAAGAGAGGCTCGGTTCTCTACGAAAGGAGATCTGGAGCAAGCAGCTCTCCTGTGTCCTCTGGGGTCCTTCTGGGAATAGACGTGGTGACTGAGGCTGAGCAGGTGACCCCACTGTTCCAGTTGGGGATGGGAGGGGTCTTACACATGTGCCTCACACTTACCCCCCCACTGCCCTTTCTCAGGGATTCTGTTCCTTAGGCCCAAATAGCAACCATGAATCCCCTGAAGATAACCATCAATGCACTGACTCGTCTCAGGGGACTCTCAACAGCATCAACCCAAGAAATAATGCACGTGGGAATTCCAAACCACAAGAACAGTGAAGGGGGCAGTTTTAAACAAACATCCTTTAATCATATTCAGGAAAAGGGAGTCACCACAAGATGGTGGTATGAAATCCTAGGGACCCCACTTTCTTGGGAGAGTCACTAGTGCCCAATGGGGAGTGCTCTCACATCTGCTCACATCCTTGGCTTATTTTTGATTGAATTATCCATCTTTTATTATTGAGTTTAAGAATTCTTTATGTATTCTAGATGCAAGTCCCTTTCAGATACATGATTTGCAAAATTTTCTCCCATTTTATATGTTCCTTTTCACTTTTCCTATTCAGCTTTTTCCTGTTCACTTTTTTTTTTTTTTTGAGACAGGGTCTTGCTTTGTAGTTCAGGCTGGCCCTGAGCTCACTATGTAGCCCAGGCAAGCCTGGAACTCAGCAGTCCTCCTGCCTCTGCCTCCCGAGTGTTGGGATTACAGGTGTGAGCCACCACACCTGGCTCCTGCTCACTTTTTGATGGAATGCCTGGAAGCAAAAAGGTTTTAACTTTGATGTCATTCCAAAAACTTTTATTTATGGTATAAAAATTACAGGTAAAAATATCATGATTTTGCTGGGCGTGGTGTCTCATGCCTGTAATCCCAGCACTCGGGAGGCAGAGACAGGAGGATTGCTGAGTTCAAGGCTTGCCTGGGCTACATAGTGAGCTCAGAGCTAGCTTGAACTACAAAGCGAGACCCTGTCTCAAAAAAAAATCATGATTATACATAATATGACTATACATCATGAAAACCCAAGAGAATGTACCCACCGGGAAACTGTTGCAAACAAGAGAATTCAGAAAAGAATACAATTAATATTGTAAAAATTAGTCTTTATACATATAAAGTCAGTTAGAAGATATGGTAGAAGGAAAAACCTCTAATTTCAAGGATAACTAAAATATAAAATAGCTGGAAGTAATACCTATAATATGTAAGAAATGTGTAAAGAAGACTTTAACACACTTTTGGGGACCTAACGGTTGTCTTGAGAAATGGAAAGGTGTACCATATTCCTAGAAAGATTCATCATTATGAAAATATTAATTCTCTACTAGGTTATTTTATAAATCCAATACTACCTCCATGGGAAGACCTCTGGAACTTTCTGTGGAACTCGAAAAGTTGATTCTAGAATTCATACAGGAAAAATAAACAGCAAGTACACCCATGAAAACTGAGGAAAGAAGAATAAAAGCAACCTTTGTAGTAGGAATGAAGAATCAAGGTTTTTGTTTTATTTTTGTTTTTGTTTCTTGGCTCAGCTCTGTACTAACAAACTGAGGAAAGTTTTGTTATTCTTTTGAGGCTAGAGCTCCTTGTCTAGCTCCAGGGCTGGAGGATGTCTACCTTCCCTTCTGCTTTAGAGTTTTGAGATTAATTCTGTTACAAGACTATTAGCTCAAATAGTCCAGAGTTGGTTGGTACTATGGCATTAAACAAGTCCATGGTGGCTCCTCCTGGCAGAGCAACAAGAATGAAGTCTAAGGCAGTGAGCTACTGGGACACTGAAAGCCCTTTTCCCAAAAAGTGGTCTTGCTCTTACTACCATTCTGTCTTGTATTGCTCCATAGGCTTTGATCCCAACAGTTTAACCTGGCTTCTCTTTCCATTACTTGCCTACTGAAGGAGTACACAGTGTGTTTGGGTCTTGGCCTGGCCCATTTCTTAGGAGTCAATCTGAATAAGAGAAGAGAGAAGACAGACAGAGGCCCCACAGAGGAAAGGTGACTCATCCAGGATAAAGCCTAGAAAGAATGGAGATACAGAAAACAGTATCCTAAATACAGGACATCTCAGCCCTAGGAGACCATTCTTAGAGGATCACCCTCATTAGCTGGTCTAGAAAAATGCTAAAACAGAGAACCCAGAGGAAATAAATGAAAATGAATGAATCAGTATCATTAGGTATGAAAGAACAAATGTGCTATGGCCTGAGCTCAGCACTTATCACTTTGTCCAAAGTAGAATAATTGCACAAGAGCAAAGAGGGAAGGTTTTCTCTTCTCCCTCTCTCCAGTCAGAAAGAATTTCTGAAGAAGGCAAGAATCGAATGAGAGTTCCGAGAAGAGAAGAGAAGAGAAGAGAAGAGAAGAGAAGAGAAGAGAAGAGAAGAGAAGAGAAGAGAAGAGAAGAGAAGAGAAGAGAAGAGGAAAAGATGCTCTGTAAACCTTGTTAGGTTTTGCTTGCTCCAAGACCTGTAGAACACAAAAGATGGAGACAGAGAGGGCTATAACCAGGGAGCAAGTAAGAAATGAGACTTTGCTTAAAAAGAGGGCAGGATCAAAGAACTGAAGAAGAAGTAACAGCCCAGGATTTTCAAGCACAGTGGGAAAATTGGGCAAATGCACTGATGACATGAATAATTTTTTTCTGCAGTGGATGGAACAGTTACTCCCTCAGTCCCAGGTCCCTGCCTAGCAGTCTCAGAAGTAACTCTGGGACTGGTACAACTCTCTACGGTGTGATAATGTAAGGTGTCTGGGCAACCAGAGTCTGACAACCTTCCAGCATCCTCACCTACCCATAGAACAGTTTTTCTAGGGGTCAGTCATTGGCTCAAGTTCAAGTTAACTCAAGTCATCACTCAACTCCTACAGTGAATCCAGCTTCATGCTAAGGGAATGATGAACGCAGTGGAAGCCCAAGTAGGGTTTGTGCTTCTGAAGAGCTTAGAGCTGGAAAAAGTTTCAGTATTGGAAGATTCTGTGATATATTCACAAGTCTATACTTAAATAGAAGCATGTGGGGAAGAGTGAAGGAAACAGGAATGTCGGGGGTGGGGGGGAGTAGAGGGTAGGTGGAATTCAGCACCACTACACACCCCTGCAGGCACTAGAGGACCACGACGGGGGCCAGGGATGGGATGAACAGTGAATCTTCTGGAAGCTCTGAGAACTTTCGCCTGTCCTATCATTTTCAGTACTGCTTGTTTGAAGAGGGAACAGATTTTCCTGTCACAGCAGCCAGAAAAACAGAAAGTAAATCACAAAAAGAGTGGCAAAGATGAGCCTGGAAATGAAGTTAAAATATTCACGCTTGGAGAAGACACTGCAGCCTGGTTTTCTCCTCAAGAAGCTGCTGGGCTCAGAGATGGCAGACTCAGCCGCAATCATGGGTCTGGGGACACATTCTTCTCCCTGACAGCCCCACCCACTGCTGTTCCCACCCGTTTCCTCCAAAAGCCTTTTACAGATGGTGCCTCTCAGTTCCGAGAACCAATCTGGAGCAATGATTAAAAGACCAAAATTCCAGGAACCATTTTTTTTTTCTTGTGCACTTTGGCAAATGTGTAAACTACACTAAGACCTAGTGAATTGTTTAAGAGTGACAATCAAGATGCTAGAAAAAAATTAAGGATTTCCACCAAGCATAGAGCTAGTCCTCCGAAAAACAGTTTCTGGGGAAACTTGGGATTCTTTGGATATTCTTTTCAGGAAAATTTCATCCCCACCAGGGCTCAGGCCTCCCTCCTGCCTCACTGGTTCCCGCCTTCCTTCCCCCTTCTCAGGGACAAGAACCATTTCCTTTTCTACCAGTGATCTACAAGTTACAGTTCTAATGTAACCTGGAAAAAGGGAATAATGAGAGGCTCAGGGCCTTAGGGGATCAGTAACCCTGAAGAATCCTCTATACCACACAAAATGTTCTTTTGAAAGGAAGTCTAGCAGCCCAGTAATCTTTTGCCCATTTCCATCTTTGACAATCATTCCTAATTATTTGAGAAGCTCTCAGAATGTCGTGGGAAAGGAAAAAAGATGAGAACAAGACAGACGATAAAGATACGAAAGACAGAATACAGAAAACATCCTTCAAATTATTGGTGATTTAAAGAAGAAACTTGAACAATCATCCAGATACTGGCCTCAAAACCAATTGTAAATTGAGAGGACTTCTGCATCCCAGTCTATATTAGTTTCCTACAGCTGCAGTAACAAAGGACCATAAACAGGATGACTCAGTGGAAATTTGTTCTGAGACCATTTCAGGGGCTGGAAGTACAAAGCCAACGTGACATCAGGGCGATGCGCCCACCAAAGACCACAGCAAAGAATAGTTCTTAGCCATTTCCAGCTTCTATTGGCCCCAGCCGATCTCTGGTATGTGGAAGTGTCGGTTTCCATCTTTACTTGGTCTTCTCTGTCTCTATTTCTTTCTGAATTCTTTTCTCTCTTTATAAGGACATCAGTAATTAGATTTAAGGCCTCCCCCTCAATCAAGGATGGTTTCCATTCAAGATCTTCAACTAACTGCAGTGCAAAGAACTTATTTCCAAATAAGATCATGTTATACGGTTCCAGGTATTCATGAATATGCTGAATACATTATTCAACCTTCCTCACAGACAAAATAACTTAAGAGACCAATCATAAGTGGACAAATCCTGGGATTTGCCAGTTCACAACCCTCCAGGTCAAAAAAATCAGTACTGCAATGCAGCATATTTGGGCATATTTCCTCAACTACCACAATTTGAGCAGAACATACTTTTCCTCATGGCACACCTTGCGCATGGCTCTCGGTGACTATTTGCTGAATGACATTAGGATGAGAAGTGAGGACCAACACAGATCTCAGGTGAGTGTGTCAACACACTCTCAAGATTAGGCCGGTGGTCTTCACATCAAGGCATGATGCATGGCCAGGGGTAACTCAGGAACTTCCCAAGATATGTGGACTCAGCTCATTTTAAAGGAATTCAACTCTAGGGCCAGAGATTTAGCTCTGGTTCTGGCGCCTGCCTCACAAGCGCAAGGCCCTGAGTTTGATCCCGGTAACCACATATGATGCTGGGTGTGGAGACTCATACCCACCAGTAATCAATACCACATACCACAGTGCCAGGCGTGGTGGCTCACGCCTGTAATCCCAGCACTCAGGAGGCAGAGACAGGAGGATTGCTGAGTTCGAGCATTGCCTGGGCTACATAGTAAGCTCAGGGCCAGCCTGAACTACAAAGTGAGACCCTGTCTCAAAAAAAAAAAAAAAAAAAAAAAAAAAAAAAAAAAAAAAAAAAAAAAAAAAAAAAAAGGAATCTAACTCTAGATGTTCAAATTCCATGGCTATTTTTTCTAAAACACTCCCTGAGACTGTCTTATGATCAAAACTCCTGTGGACCATCCTTCCCCTTTCGTGATCCTAATTAATAAAAAAGAAAGGGATTCCTCTAATCTATCCTGAACCTTAACTAGTATGGTGCTTATTCCCATGAGACAAAAGCCTAGAAGGCATCAGATAAAGGACAAGTTAAAATGTATTTCATTTAACAATCTTAACTCTTCTCTCCCCCAAATATTACTGTCAGAGTGATCCTTTCTTTGGGTGAGTTCCCTGAGAGTAGACCAGCACAGAGAGAGCATCAAAACACAATACTAAAGGTGGCAGTCTCCCAGTAAGTACAGGTGCCAAACGCATGGCCTCTGGACCTTACTTTCACCCGAGCAGAATCAGGACTCATAAATAAGGCTGTGTCTCCATTGCGCATGTTGACCCATTCAATTCAATTTAAAAAGGGAGCCTGCCTTTTCCATGAGTCTGATTTGGCCATTTGGTTTAGCAGTGAGTTTAGGCTGCAGCAATTTAGTTAAAAGGTGAACAAGAGCCGGAGGATTAGCTCAGTGGTTCCGGCGCCTGCCTCGCAAGCGCAAAGTCCTGAGTTCGATCCCCGGTAATCACATACAATGCTGGGTGTGGAGACTCACGCCCACCAGCAATCAATACCACACACCACATACCACAGAGCCGGATGTGGTGGCTCACACCTGTAATCCCAGCACTCGGGAGGCAGAGACAGGAGGATTGCTGAGTTTGAGGCTTGCCTGGGCTACATAGTGAGCTCAGGGCCAGCCTGAACTACAAAGCGAGACCCTGTCTCAAAAAAAAGGTGAACAAAATCCAAAATTGAGCTTAATCAGCAGCTTTAAGAGTGCATGTTTATGGGCTGGGGATTTAGTTCGGCAGCACTGTTGCCTGCCTTGTAAGTGTAAGATCATAAGTTCAATCCCTGGGACTGCAAAAAAGAAATTTATATGTCTAAGCTTTTATCGAGGAAAAACTTTGTATTTGCAGAGCGTATTAACAATATTTTGGTTTTTCTACCTTAGCCAGAATATATCAAGCTAAACAAGGCGCTTTTATGTGAAAAAGCAAGCAGGTATAATTCAATCATATTTTAATCTTTGAGATATACTTCCAAGAATTTGAAATCTGCATGAGTGAAATGACTGATAATTAATTTCTCTGAGCAGGTAATTCTCCATATTTGTATTCATTTACATTGATAAAGAAGCCACTGTCAGCTGACATATCATTAAAATGATTTTATGTGATTTTGATAAAACTTTGGAGAAGTTAAGAGAATTGAGTATTACGGCTATGCTAAAAACTCGATGCCCGTCATATTTTTGTGAATGCATTTTCCCATCATCTGTACCAGAAAAGAAAATAAAGGATGGAACTGAAGATAAACACGGAGCCAGTCTAATAATAAGTCATATTCACCCATGGAGCGATAGAAGAGCAAACTGAGCAAGTCTTTCCATGTTATTGAGATGCATTTCCTGTGATACTACCTTGTTGTTTATTAAATTTTGTACTGTAGTTAAGGTATCTTCATCAAGTATATAATAAAATCATATATATAATAACATCTTAGAGAAATCTAGAAAAATTTTGATACAGAGCATTTGATTATAAGTAGTTTGTAAAGTTAATTTTGCTGTGTACACATTTGTATTACAAAGAAAATAATAAAAGAATGCATATTAGGATAAAATTTTATGAAGTGGAATGAACATGTAGAATCAAAGACAAATACAAACAAAGTGAAATTTCTGAAGGCTTAAGAACAGCTTGTGCGTATGTTTTTAAATAAGTGACGGCAGGTATCAAATTGCTATGGTATTTATATTCCAACGGTACATTCAGAGAGTAATGTTACGGTTTCACGACTCCTGAATTTTCAATATGGCAGAAATCACACCCTTTGCAATCACCACATCAGCTAGTGACGATAGTAGGTAGCCGTCTGTGTGCTCCCGCTGCCCCTCCACCTTGGCCCGTCCAGAAGCTGTGACTCCGCAAGGCTGGGACTCAGGAGGACACGCGTGGTGGGTGGGAGTGGCGGGTCGAGACTTCGCTGTTTGCCACTGCGGCCCACCTCACCCTACCATCCTCCCGCCGCACAGAAGGGGAGCCGGGGCTGAGCCCTCCGAGCTGAGACCAGCAACAGGCTGTACCTGCAGGTCACAAACTCCTCCAGGGCCTGAGTCAGTGATGCTTGGATTCCTTGGGCCAAGTGGGCGGAAGAGAGCCACACGCGTGCCCTCGGGAACTCTGCCCACCCCCTAGCACTCATCCCACCCTTCCCCAGAGAGGCTGGATAAGCGCTCTGGAGAGAGGAGAGAGCGGACAGACTCACGCCGGCTGCCAGAGGAGGCGGCTCTCTCAGAGAAGCTCCGGGACACGGCAGAACCTGACGCCATCCCCCGGACCCATGTACGTAAAAGAGGAGCAAACTATTCACAGGGTTCCTTTAGGTCCAGCGATGACCCAAGAGAACCACCAGACGATTCCAAAGCCATAGTAAAAGGGAGCAAAGGCTTGTGACAAGCAGCACAAGGACACAGAAGAAGAGAAAGCTAAACTACCTTTTCAGGGGATTTGAAGGTCACCGAGGCTACCAACGGTTATTGTCCTCCCCGCACCTCACACAGGGTGTTCTCTCTGGTTAGTTGTAGCCTTGAAAATGCCACAGGTCAGCTGGACACGGATGAGTTGAAAATTGGGGGGCAAGGAAGTGAGAAGAGTTGCGTGGAAAGGGGGGAAACTACCTCGAATCCAGCAGCCCTGCCCTAATTCGTCTCATTACCGGGATGGACAGGGCTTATGAGTGACGACATTCTGAGCTGAAAGGTGACCCCTGGGAAAACTTACGAGCTGCCTCAGTAATTACGAAGCGGCTCCCCGCTGCCTCTGATGCTGACCTGTGC